>CM068585.1:39716291-39726291 GCA_035048485.1 Pteria penguin | reverse complement strand
TATACTTAAATCTTAAAACTAAAAAACCACAAAAATACGACACAAAACAAATCACACACACATGTACGCAAATAAAGCAATTCAAAATATTCGGTTGGCAATGGAGCAAGGCAACCACTTAAGAATGTAAATTGAAGTGAAAATTGTCACTTTGTTATTGTAATTAACTGGTTTACGGGTAACCCACCTTCCAACTGAATCAAATGTAATGCAATGAAAGAACAATCAAAGAATATCTAAGAATCTATAAATAATCCTCCATATATAGAGAAGATTTCATCAGATCACTCATTTTGAAATATCATGAAAATATATAAACACGAATAGTAAAATTTTTATTTCCAAAATATAGAAATAAGCATCAACATGAATCATACTTGCTGAAACTAAGGTCCCTGATCTGTAGTAGTTTCGGCATAGAGTAAGAGGGTACGAGGTATGAGAGACTTTATCTTATCTGAAAAGGTTTTGACAAGGCCCAACATAGTGTCAACGCCGCCCTTCTACTCAGAAAGCAATTAAGTAGTTAGTGATACTATGTCTTACTTGATCTTTAAGCATAGATGTTTTGAAGATAATTTTCATTATCTTTGACATGTTACGTATCGTGTGTAATTAATTCTGAATCACTTGACAAGATTACCTGAAATAAATCTACGATAAGCAATCATAGCATTACATGACAAGTGATTCCAGAAAAACATCATGTGTAATAATGTTTCGATAAACTAGATTTTATGTGTAATCAGCTAGGATTTCCATTAGTTCGAAAGAAGCAAGTGAAGTGATTCAGTCCTGTACTGTTCAATTCTATCTGCATGTTGCTATGTCATGACACTTTCTTCTCATTTCCAGATGCATCTTCAAAAGGACAATGTAATGTAAGTACATCTACAGATGTTTTAATTCATATTCATTAAGTAGCTGTTATCTACATTATACAAGATGAATTTGTCTTTCATATATATTCGACGATGTAATTAGATTGAGTGAATTTTGTTTTACGTCACTCCACGATTATTTCACGTATAGTGTGACGGCATCTGACTGATGCAATGCATATAAATTTAGACCTTTGCAACGGACCCACCCGAAGCAGTGAGGGATCTTTTACGTGACACACCCACCGTGACACGTGACTTCAGGCTCATCCGTAAGACAGAATACCGGTGCGCCCACATCGGGAGTTCAACACTGGACCTCTCGGTCACGAGCCGAGCACATTTTCTACTGAGCCACGCCGGCTTACGATGGAATTTGAAGGTTATGTACTTACATAATGAAATGGTGTTAATGGGCGACATGTAGACCTTAACATAATGAGGCAATTTCAATAAACTGCATGTGGAAATAATGTTACCGGTTATTATTGTCTTTAGCTGTGGTAAAATATGTAAGAACACACATGATATGACTATGACATTCTAATGTATTGTATTAATAGCCAAGCTGTCCGCCAGGATACATATGTCATGACTCGCACTGCGATAAAGGTAAAAAGCTTTTCCACCTTCCATAATGTTAAAAGGGTCATATTTTCCTTTTCTCTCTCTCTCTCTCATTCGGCGCATACTTAACAAGATATATCAAACATTACAATCTAATAAAATGTCTCCAGTAAAATGTTTCTTTGTAATAAACGACAAAGTTTGTCATATATTGGTAAACTTTTTTATAGAAACGTTACTCAATTAGTCGATAAATTTTATTTTATTATTATTATTATAATACATGTACATTAATCATTTATTAGAATAAGAAATCATTGAATTTAATTTTGTTTTCAATTCACAGATCAACAGTGCAAGGTAAACTAATACACATTTTCTAAAACGAAAAAAAACCCCCCAAAAAACAAAACAAAACAAAAAAACAAAAAACAAAAAACAAAAACAAAAAGGAAAGGAAAAGGGCAATTATGAATCTTAACAGGTTGTTTAACAGTAACGAAAAGTTATTTCAATATAAGTCAAATTTTCAAAGATACAAACTATAACAGACACTTCTTACTGATCTGCGTGGATATAAGAAACAATCAGTAAAATGAGCGGTAAATATAGCATTCGTGTGATTATTTCTTGAGACAAACAAATTTATTTACAGGAACCATGTCCACCTGGTTATGAATGTCACTCAGGTCATTGCCATAGAGAAGGTCTAGCAAGCACTCATAGCCATTGTGACGTACGTACGACATTGGTATTACGGATTACTTTAGATTGTCGTTCTCATATTTAGTAGGTAAAGGTATAATACATGTACATGTATATTGAATAGTTGGTGACCGAGAAGGCTTAAAACTCTCACTGGTACAAATGGTTGTCTTTATCAGGTTTTTGGTTTTTATACCGTACCAAATTATTTTACTTGAATGACATACATGTATATAGTCACCGGTACTGCACTTCCCTGTGCACGAGTTTAAACTATGCGCTATGTAAAGACACAAAGGGAACTATACCGTAAAATTAAGTAACTGTCTGCTCTGAAGGATTGACAATAACACAACATATGATATATCATCGAAGAACATATTCTAGAATTAAAAGCCTTACTGAGGTCCAACTGCCAATACTAGACTTCTATAAAAACAATTTTCTTGATGGAAGATGCAATTATTTAGAAACATTTATGTATATAGAAGCATTATCATAAGTTATCAGTTTAAAATGTAGCTAGCAGGATCATTAGTTGTTTTGAATGTTGAAACCCGTACCAAATTATATGGCAATATCGATATAGAACATGAAATAAACACGAAGAGGCATACAAATCATATCATATCAAATCATGTCTGGGCTGTATTGTTTTAAGCATTTTATGTCATTGATAAGAAGACTCATGTCATTTTGATAAAGATACTTATCCTTATATTTATTATTTTTTATAATTATTCACACACTTGGTATTTCCAACATTTCACACAAGATTGAATAAACCTAACGTATAATTTTATACCCTTCTAAAGCCAATATAGCTGATATTATAGTATGATATTATAGACTTTCATAGAAGATGCATATACGTTATCAGGTTTAAGTCATCCCTATATACAAAAGATTGAAGTATTAAATATATTAATTCTAATTTGATAATAAATGCACCATTTAATATTATTTTACAGCCACCATGCATTGATGGGCAAGAGTGTCACGATGGGCATTGCGAAGCAGGTAAATCTGTGTATAATACTTGATACATGTAGCCTTTACTATATGGCCGTAGAGTTGAGAACAGTAGATATCAATGTATTCTGTCTTTCGTTATCTAATCCCAATTGGAGAAAAGCAATATACTAAATGACCTACATGATAGATTCTAGCCTTGCAAAATGATTTGTGAAAATAATGGAAACTGTAATTCAATGCTCTTGCCACCGTTTTGGCCGAAGCCTTCATCAGGGCGATGAATATATTCTCTGAACTACATTCAAAACACAATGCAAACTCCATAACGTAAACACTCTTCACTACTTTGACGTCACTAACGTCAGCGCGTTGTATACGTCACTTTAACGTCATTGGCGTGTATCAGCGATATACAGTTCTTCGATTAACTGCAGGCGATATTTGGTCAGTAATCCGGTCAAAGTACACCAAGTAGCGATTTTTTGTTCAAACCGGATGGTGTTACCGTGTTGAGTCGTTCTTTGATATTCTTTGATTTTGCGATGATACTTGGACTGATCGGCGCACTTAAATGCTCTGCAACCGTTTATTTCTATCATGCCACACGTCCGCTAAATGCTCCTTGAGTCTCTCTGGAATGGTCTTCTCCGTCTCTCCCACGTATACTATTCGGTCACATTTGTCACATCTAATGCCATATACTGCATTCCATGTTTCGCATGTATTGTAGCTCTTAATTTTGATATCTGGCTGGTCCGTTCCCTTCAATATACCATCGCGCAGAATCCGGGAACACATTTGGCACTTTAGAGAGCCGATAGTGTACTTGTTTCCTTCTCTTGTTTTGAATATTTTATTATGGTTTCCGTGTACCAGAATGTCTCCAATAATTTTATCTCTCCTGAAATGTAAAGATGATGGACAATTGCCACAATTGGTGGAGCTTTGAAAATTATTTCATGCGGTCTGACTTGTGAAGCAGGTTAAGAGTCTCGGTAATTTTCTGTATATCGGGTAATTGCTTTGAGTATGTGATGACCAATGGTAGACATTGTTTCACTGTTTTCTGTTTCCTATAGTTCAGAAGACTGGACCTCCCTAACTTGTCCACTTTGCACATTTGAGATTCTAGGAGACTGGAACTGTAAACTCTCTTCCGTAGCTGAGATTTGGCGCGCTGACTTTAGTGACGTCACAGTAGTGAGGAATGTTTACGTTTTGGACTTTGCATTGTGTTTTGAATGTATTTAGGATTTACTGACTTCTACAATCATCGCCGTGTAGTTCAGAGAATATATTCATCACCCTGATGAAGGCTTCGGCCGAAACGAAACAGTTTTTTATAGTGTTTATTTGCTTTGGAATTAAATGATCAGAATTTACCAAAGTAAAAGAAATTAATGAGATGAAATGGGAGGTACCGTCCGTTAGGCGGCGCATGTGTACTATCAGTTAGTAACATCGATTAGAATTAGCAACCTTATGACGTCACAATAACGTACTATTGTTCAGTACGTCATTTTTGTGGGAATATGTTTTATTTCCTCCATAAATTCTAGGACCGCAGTTAATGGCGGTATCTCCCATTAAAAGAATACATGCCACACTATAAAAATATAGTTAAAGTCACAAAAGGGTTCGATGAGACGTCAATGACGTTACCCATTAGGTAGGTTCATTTGTATGACAAAACTGGTTTACTGGTCTATGTTTCACATTTTGCTCTGAGTTAGTAAACAGTCGGATACATAATATAAACAAATAGTATCTGTTACCAATATACCGTGACGTAATTTTTCATTGTGATGTCATTTGCGTTAGGAGGGGAAATCCATCATAATAGAAAATTATATTAATATCATGTTTGAACAGAAAAGTAGAAGAATGTTTTATGTAGGACTTCATTCCCTGAGTGTAAATAATAACTGAAAACTTTACCGCTATAATATGATTGAATTCTGTCTAGTGGATAATGGTAAATTCATCAAAAGACCTTACTTATCCTTGATATATACCTCAGCCTCCGATATGGAGATTTTGGATTTTCATCATTAAGCATAATGCATTTTCTCTTAGACTTTTGTTCTCCCGCAAACTCATCTCTTCTGGTTTTCTGTGGTATCTCCTGTACTAATAAAATAAAGATTCTAAGTAGTATTCCAAAGGGAAGTAATGTACATAAAAAGAAAAAGAACACAAACACTGTATATTGTGTTTTTTCACTTGATAAAATAAAGTATTGGAAAAATGTAAAATTACAGTAATTCGACAATGAGCATATCTTAATATTTTTCTCAGACGTTATGTTCATTATGTGTCCATGATGTTCATTCTCAGTGAATCAGCATACCCATCATGGCAGTGAACACGGACATAATCATGACGATCATGGTCACAGTCGCGATCACAGTCACGGTCACGGTCACAGTCACGGAAGTCACGTCCACAATCATGGAAGTGATACACACTCACCAAATCCAGGGACACAAGGGTCGCCCCCTGGAGTTCGTTGTAATGTAGGTATTTTTGTTATACTGACAGGCGCCGTCTTGAATGAACTGCTATTCTGTATGTAAAATATAGCTCGGGTTAAATGAATACACATTTCAATATATATGCAACTGTTTTACATATGATTACTATAGAATAATTAAGATATCGCTGATATTTTGGTTATTCATTTCTCTGTTGGGTACATTGTTGTCATTGCTGCTAATAATAGATAGTGATGTGGCTGCTACTGTTCAAAAGTGAATTATTTCTTTCGAGCTACCAACTAAGATTAAAAACAATTTTGAAAATGAAAAAGGCCCCTATTTCTTTTTACATACTGCATTCCAAAACAAAAAAGTAAAATTTTCACATGTTACAGATTCTTGTAAACAGTATTATAGGTACAATCGATGTGATTAAGCTGGATTTAGTGAAAAATATTCTGTGTATATTGTATACCTTCATTACCAGCGTTATGTCCGGTATCATTGACTCTTCATCGTGTTACAGGAGTATTCTCAATGTTTCAAAAATTCTATTGTCGAAGTAACTTACTCCAAATATAAATCCAGTCTTTTGCATTCTACCCCTCTTCAATGTAATTGAACATTCAGTTGCTACCCTCTACATGGCGTTTGTTTATCATGTTGATGTCACATATATTTTTATATCATTATGTGTTTTACAATACCTTATGTGTTTATTTTTTATTTTTATATTTTATATTTTTATGACCTCTTAGTATGCGATACCTGTTGACCCTTGTTCTTTACATGGAGGATTATTTATAAATTTTTAAATGTACGTCCTTTACGGAGAGCGGGAAGGTGGGCCCGTAAATCGGTTAACCACACCATTTGTTTGGCTTTTGTCAAATTAAATGACCGTCCTAAGTCGGTATCGTAATTGCACTACAATCAAATATTTTTGTAATGTGTTATATGTTCTAGTACATGTATATTATTTATATTCATGTATTGTATAGCTCCATTGTGATTTCTGTCACATGACTGAGCCAGTAACTCCTCTTTTTTCTTTTAATTCGGGAAAGTAAATTCGGACTTGCAGCATGCCCGAGCTATCGCTATTTTTGGTTACTTATTGACCATTTCAGGTATTTTTAACTGCATAACTTGAAAGAACAACATCATTTTGAAGTATATGCCAATTTACATTTTTTTTTATCAATTTGATCATTTGATATGATTTTATCGAACCGTCCGGATTTACCTCGCTTCCGTATTTACCATCCCAACCAGTAAAATACTCCATATTGACATTAATGTAAATCATGATATAATTTTTTCAATATCTGGCTATGTCTTTCAAGGATTCCTATAATTTATCTACTAACACATGAATAAGAGGATGTGTTATATACGAAGAAAGATAACTCTCTCAAATTCTTTTCATTACACTAAAAACTAAATTAAACATTTTATGGGTCACTTTAGAATAGAATTTATTTTCTTGAATTTGTCTCCTTAACCTTTGCCCCTTTACTTTTATTTTTACTTTCTAATCATATGAAATATTATTAAACAGAGGGCCACTTGATTTCTCCGCGAAAACATTTATGAAATTTAAAAATAATGTAGATAGATAACAACACATTATAAACATATGATATACTTCAACTCCCAATTATATGTTATCACATAACATACAGCTTTGTTACATTTAAGTTAGTTGATGAAAAATTCAGTGTCCGGTTAAGATTTCACGAACAATTTATGATATAGTCTAAACATAAATATATCGGATATTATTTATTCTAAAACCAAATTTAATTTAAATCATATTGTTGGAGCAAATCGACAGTAAAGAGAACATATGTAGTTTATTCAATAATGAACCAGAATGCTATGCATGTCAACAAAACGTAGTTATATGTGCCCAAGAGACTTCTTCAACGATATTTACACCCACAAGATTAGCATTAACGTTATAACCATTTCTATAATCATTGAGGTTGGTTGAATAAACCTAACGCCATATGCAAACCCAATGTCAAAGATCAGAATTTCGGTATCAATGACTTTTCTTGGAATTTTCATCGTAAAAGAAACCTTTCTCAACAAAGTTTCCCGAATATGCACCTGAGTACGTAATAATTCCAGAGTATGTTAGACTTAACTACTTGCACAACTAAGTCTGGTGCAACCTTATTCTGCATGAATTACAAGCACAATGTACTTGTAATGAATAGAGGCCAGGGCGTTACTTCTGAAAATTGGCATACATTTCTGAATTACAAATATTCAAGAAGTATGCAGTAATCTGTGTATTTTTCCTCACTTAAATTGGACTACGTGCAATCGTGTCTTAATATAATTCAGTGGGAAACTCATTACATGTAGACGCCACTACATACATCCCACGGTGAATGACAAAGCTTTACTACATGAATGTGAAAATAAGGATAGCAAAACAAACAGGACAAACAGGTATGGACTGATTGCAAGGTTGAAAGTGTTAGAATTTTCACAAAATCATGCAATGTATGCCATATTTATTTATTTTTATGTTAAAAAGTGAATATCAATTTAGTTCTCTCACAATCAAATGTTTGTAATCTGTGGTCCATCTTAGTTTGGAAGTCTGTGAAAATTGCTTAACCATGAATGTAGATTGCACTGACCTGTTAAATAAAACGGGCATATCAAAATCAACTCACATGCGTAGTATCAGGTCCTTGGTTCCCATAATTTTTGTTTGCTTGACTTTGGGATTTAAAAGGAATATTGACGAACCGTCATAACACATCTGGGAATGATGAAAGATGGGAAGATGGGGTGTTACATGGATACAATGCATGAACGTAGTAATGGTAGAAATTTACGTTTATACTATTCATTATCTCAATATAGCAGTTAGGTCCAATACTTTTCCAAGTTAGTACGTCATTGTAAATGCCACATTTACATGACATATCACCAACACCAGGTCTCTCAAAACTATTACTGTTTGTTTAGATAGACCGGTTAAATTTTGAAACATAATAAAGCAAATTTTTCAACCTCGCTGCAAAAATTTTATATCGCATAAATTCACAAAATACACTTACTATAAACCTATATAAAGAACAAAACTAAAATGTATCTCATTTTTTGTAAATGTAATGACCCCCCCCCCTCAAAGGCCAAATATACGTTCACATACTTATACATTTATGTATTGCGTTGGATGCAAATAGGATGTCTCACGCTGACATTCGGCAGAATAACCTGAGAGTAAATGTAGGTTTATGCATTGTACTAGAATGCCAAATGCTACGTTGATGCGCCCTCGGGCGACATGATTTTTCTTGGTTGAACAAATCTTCGTGTCCCCATCCCAACTGGGCAATGAAATGTTTATTATACAGAAAGCTGAAGAAATACTACGGCCATTCTTGAAAACATGTTTTCGTGTAGCCTGCAGTAGCTAGCTGTAATAATACTTTGACACCAGACAGACCTCTGCAAGTTGCAACACGCCACTCGCTTCTCGATCAATCTCGACAGTTATCGTAACAAGAGAGGCAACTCTTACTCAACGTAGAATTGGGGTTCCGAGTGGGGGAGACATGACGACGTCGAACCGTGAGAGACGATGTTTTGTCTCCCTCCCACGTGACTTCTCTAGACCAATCGTTTTTCCTTGTCCTCATATAAATTATTTGAGGTATCATGATATATATTGTATCCTTTACAGATTATAGAAGGTTATTATTATACCTCTTTCTAGACTGATTTATAATGTTCTGGAATGGGACGAAATGACCTGTTCAGAGAACACCAAATATGACTTTGTACATGTATACCAGTTCTGTACTTTCGTATGTACTATTAGAAAACCTAAACTCTTGATTTTGACATGTTTCTTAAGAACTGCTGTGACGGGTGATGCATGCAAACCGGAGACGCTTACTCTCCCCGGGCACCTGGTCTCACTTCGGAATTTTCTAGTATTTCGGGGTTCACAACAGTTTCTTTTTGAAACTTACACGATTTTGTATCTGCCCTTGGACTTTGAGAATGATTAACGGTTTGGTACTTCTTCGATATTGATTTTATATTATATCAATATATACGTGAAGCATTGGAGTGACGTAAAGCAATAACCAATTTATATTATGTAATATTATACCACATTATATACATATAACGGTTTTATTTTACAGCCTCCATGCAGTGCAGCTGAGCAATGTTTTCTAGGAAGATGTGATCCAAGTAAGAACATATTTCGTGAAAGGAATATACTGCTGTACTTGGCATTGTATTCGATAAAGTGTAAATTGTCAAAAGAAGTTTTGAACTAATCTAATGTAATTACACATTTCTTCTTTATTGCGTTTTGATTTTCATTTTAGTTATACCATCAGTTGACGCTATATG
>CM068585.1:39481500-39715791 GCA_035048485.1 Pteria penguin | reverse complement strand
ATATGGGATCAAATGCAGGGTGGAAGTGATTCAAGAAATGTACGCAGACTGAGCACTTTCAATACTGGGAACACTGGAGGAAGACATAACAGATTTAGCGGTTCCCAGCGACCAAGAACATCCAACACGAACAATAATAACCTTGGCAATAACAGAGGAAATACATTCCCTGTCTCACAACCTATAGATCTAGATGTGCCTTTTAATCTTTTAAATCCCTCACAGATAACTGGTATGCTATCTAGGCCAACGTTTATGCCACGCCCAGTGCAACGATTGCCTATTCAAACGATAGGACAGGGCGTTCTTCCCTCTGCTGTGAGACCAGTGCCTATTACGCAGGGGTCAAGGAGACATTCCACTAACCAAAGAACATCACGAGACATATCAGTGGACTCATGGTTCACTCAGCCATGGTCAGATGATATTATCGTATAACCTAATACATTATGTAAATTAATTATATATAAAATTATACGAAATCCTTTTATCATGTCAATGTCTGTTATGTACAGTCTACGTAGAATTAGAACCGAACTATATATGTGTCTGATGTGAGTAAATAGGCTAAGAAGGAAAACAACTTCATTCACGTTATTCAAATTCCCTCTAAAAACCGAAAGTAGCGCTATATTTATGATAATGAGAAAATTTACATGCATTACCATTTTTTCAAACATGATATTTCTAAAACTGGACCCCAATTGCAGTCAATATGTAAATGTCCTCATATTTAATATCATATGTAAAGATACTTGCCACTTGTTTCTCTTTCCATTTGAATTTGTTAGTCCTGAATCATTCACTGTTATCTTGATAAAAATATATTTAGCTGTAAAATCCATACACAAATCTTTTATAATTGTAACATCAACTCAATATTTAAACTAAAATTTAGTAAGAAAACAGACAACTAGAGCTAATTTAGATATATTTGGGTGTTGTATACCCTTCTACTCAGTATCATGTGCTTTATATTGAGATGCCGTCATTATCAAAAGCATGATGTGATTAAATTCCATGACTTTGACGAGAATGCACATTAATAACAAAGTAATAATAATCATTTACGAACTATAATTATTTAAATATTATATAAATAAAATATAAATAAATTCAAAACTTCCGAATTTCTGTTAAGATATCTCTATACTTCATGGTTACTTTCAATTTGCAAATTCATTCTTAACTTAACATTTGACCTTTAAGACGACTTATTATAAACGAAAATCCATTGGCAATATGTGGCATCGTATTACACTGAAATTCTGTCATTGTTTCCTTCGTGTTTTGTATAGTTCTTATGCTGGTAATAATGTTTGTAAAAACCGTTACATGTGTACATGTAAAGTGATCCTGCATGCCTTTTTATCTGTTTTGTAATGTAAAAAAATGCATCACAAAGTACCAGTCAAAAATGACTTATGTACATTTTGTATTATACAATTTACCCTAGATTTTGTCATAGGAAATCGTTGTATTTTGATTTAATGAGTTACTTGTCTTTCATGCATGGAATTTAATGTGTTAGTTAGACGCTGTGTACAAATGGCCGTTGTTACAAATAATGGTATGACAAAAGAAGTTGAATTATTATGATATCATAATATTAAATCTTTGTTGCTGTAGTTATATTATACACGTGAGATGTTATTTTCATTAAACTGATAATCTGATCATATGATAGTCATGTTCTGATTGCAGATATGATTACAAAGTCTTATCTTGTTCTGAATCAATTAATCTCCAGAGCATATTTATTCGTTCTTAAAGGAAATTACAACAAGAAAAAATTCAACAACCAAACACTAAAAGTACACAACACATGTACACAAGCTGTATCTATTCCAGTGTTAATCATATTTATTTTTGCTAATGACAGATCTATTTGCCTATTTCGAGTTTTTGACGGATTTCCTACAAAACGCTTGTCAGAAAATACATTATTTAGGCATTTCCGCTTCATGACATATCAATGACAAACAATAATGTCATTGATACTATAGCAGGTTTCTATACATCAGAAAAATTTTACTTTAAAGAAAGTATTATGACAACACAAAATATAATATGCGATTCACAAAGAAAATTGTATTAAGTAAAATGAAATGTAACGATCTGGTAAGGAAGATCTTTTTCTACATTCAAACTATTTCCAAAGGGTTCAATAAAGGAAAATTATCATACTGTTATGACTGTTGTCAACAAATGAAATAGAATTTAATCATTTTCCTGTACAAAGTAGTCAAGTAGTTTTAATAAATATATGCATCATCTGTGAGCACCACTATGTTGCCATGCAAATGTTTAATGTGTCTACTAAGCCGATGTGACTCAGTAGATGGCATATCCTGCTCGTGAAAGAAAGGTCCCGGATTCGAAGTGGGCACAAGCTAGAAATTTAGGTAGGCGTAGCACATAAAGTATCCCCAAGTGCTTTGGGTGGGTTCGTTGCAGTGCATTAATTTTTATACAATGCATAACGCAGATGCTGTCACAAAATATGTGAAATAATCATGGAGTGGCGTAAAAAAGATAATCAATTAATCAATATTTTCGTTTGATATTCACAAACAGTCACTTAATTTTGTCTTTTTCACATATATTCATTTTACATAACTTAAAAAAGTTTACTTTTAACTTGATTCTACATATTTCTATGCACTTAAATAAAACTGTTCACATTTTAAGTCTTTTAAGTTTTGGAGATGGCTTGGTTCAGTTATGGATCCAGACAGTCAAAGGTTAAAATATTGTGAGTCTTGTTAGTTTCCTGTCAAGAGTTTGGTTTTGGTTATTATTA
Source organism: Pteria penguin (assembly GCA_035048485.1). Taxonomy (NCBI): domain Eukaryota; kingdom Metazoa; phylum Mollusca; class Bivalvia; order Pterioida; family Pteriidae; genus Pteria; species Pteria penguin. Next base: position 39,712,988 of record CM068585.1, on the reverse strand, counting down.
TTATTTTTTTTTTATTTAGCACGATTTATTTACAATTCAATTTCCAATGGTTAAAAGATTTGAATCGAATCGACAACACAGTTCATCTCATGTCTGGAAAAGCCAAAACGTGTAACATTTTTCGTAGCATACATATAATGACTAGAAAAATTAAATGTTCTTCTATCCTTCTATTAATGGACTATAAACGTGATTAAGGTATCCAAATCTCAGCAATAATGTTGCTTATCTTATAAATGAAAGAGGTTTGCAAGAAGTACAACAACAAGATACAATGTTCCGTACCCGCGTTGGAATATCGGTATTAAATGACAAGTTAGTGAGTAAAAGAAATCATGGATCCCAAGAAAAATGCAGAGGTTGGATTAGGTGCTCTGGAGGAGTATGCATCTCCTTCTATTTTGTTTTCATTTTCACTTATTTTGTATGTCCTTTGGTTTCATGATTTTCGGACTTATGGTTTAGAATTATCAATCACCTTTACGTTATAATCTAGAAGTCATATTCAGTGGACGTAACACCGTAGTCATATGTGGTAAAAACGTCACGATTAGTATTGTTATTGCGGTAGAAATCTACCGCAGTCTAAACGATAAACAACATCTGCAACTGAATACGGAAGTCATAATTAAATAACTTCACAAAAACGACATAAAACATGACAGAATATACCTCATGTAAAACGAAAATGAAATCAACAGCATCAGAAACATGTTCGATAACACAGCAATCATACTATTGACATAGGACGGTCATTTGATATTAGAATAACTTTACCGACATAGGACTGTCATTGACATGTACAACCACAGTGTCGACATAAGACGGTCATTTGCTATGTAAAATTACCGTTATCCTTGTCCCAAGTGTAGAATCTAATCATAGAACTTGGGCATTAAAATTTTCCCATGGAGAGAATGGCCGGAACAAAAATAAATCGAAACTTTTTTTTATATTTCATTGTCTTTGTTTGATTCTTCACACCATGATTATTTCACTTACATGGTGAAGGCCTCACGTATCATACAGAAATTCAGAACTATACAAAGGAACCAACCAATCACCCAGTCAATTGTTACATGTCCCTTGTGGAATTAATTGAATACGAATGTATTATTCTTTGGTTATAAACAATTTAATGACCAGATAAAACAAAAGTCAATTGTTGATTAGTTTTTGCAATTATCAGTTTTACTGACCCAACCGCTCCTTTATCATAATAGTAGTCTTATTGAAAAGAATTTATAAAGCACATTTTGAGAAACAAATGTTTATTATTCTCCATACTTGATTTAACATGTTTAAAACAATTTTCGCAGACTAATAGAAAACAATAGAGACATTTGAATGCTTTTCTAGATAACTGATGTCAATTTAAAGAAGGCAATATCTATATAATGTAAAACGTATTAATAACTTCTTGTGTAATATGGCAATACTACATTGCATATTACATATAAGTATTTCTGCTATTCTTCTCAAATCCCTTTGGGCCGTTTATTATGTAAGAAAAAATTAATTAAGAATAGTTAGAATCCTGTTTTACTAATTTCACATGATCACCTACGACATTGTATTTCACCTTGCTAAATAAATTTGCCTAATCAATGTTGCATGCTACGTTAGGTTGATAAATTACCTTAACGGAAATTCATGCCTTGATGTTTTACTGCACGGCGAAACAGGGTTTTGTAATATACATATTCAAAATTGTGTACTTCTGTTCTTAAAGTAGGGAATCAGGAAGTTAGAGAACAGGTAAGTCTTTTCTTTATTCTGTGAAATCTCAGCGCAGGTCATCTGTCATTACTTATGTATAATCAAGATACATGACATTGTCTGGGATATATATGTAGATATGCTATGACTTAGGTATAACTACGCACTTGATCCAAAGGTTATCAAACATGTGTACATAGAATACACAGATCAGCTGACATCAGCTGACACAGCTTATTTGTGTGAGGGATCCCATTGCAAGTTGACAGATTTGTGTCACAGTTGTTAGTGTCAGCATATCGATGTTAATAATATTTACAATACAGATTAAATATTATTTGAAAGTAGTAATATTAGTGTACATGTAAAATACTGTATATACGTTATTACAAATGTGCATATAATTACATGAAACAGTAAAATATGACGTGTAATTTGCATTAAAAGTAATATTAAATATATGTTTAATATATCAGACTTTGTTAGAGTATCATATTGTATTTTTTAAATATAAGTAAGACATTGTCTGAATCTGCATTTCTTTGGTTTTCGAATTTAGAGTATGTCACTGGTTGGAAAATTTTTGTATTAATTATTAGAATGTATTTCTATTTGCCATGAACACATTCCACAATATTGATCACTGTTAAAGTCCGTTTTCCTTTAATTGAAGTGGGTGCAATAGCGAATTTATATGCACTTATTAAGAAAAAAGAAGCAAGCCCCTGCCAAATGATCAAAATTTAAATTGAGGCCAATCTACCACAGCAATGCGTCTGCAGCTGCAAATTTCCATCGACAAGATACATGACATTAACTTGTAAGACACCTAGTGATCTACATCGCTAAGCTTATCCCAGCCTTATCGAATAAACTTACCGAAAACAGTAAGCATCTCCTGTTGCCCCTACTGCATGTACTATGAATGGCAAATATATATACAAGGCATTAAACATTTTTCAGCATAATACGCAGGATTTAACATTTTTTAAGAAAATGTAACAGGATTACAGTAACGGAAATATAAGACCAAGTCAATGATATCTGCCCACAATGGCCATTCCATGTATTTCTTTATTTTTCATAGAAAGTGAAAGTGCTCTCTTATCTGTATACTTTTATATGATAATTATACATCTTCTTAATAGTATTTGACAAAATACAATATCAATAATGGACAAATATAAGTATTCATCTGAATGATGTATTAACATGAAAAATTGAGTACCACTTGTGATTTCGTAATAGAAAACACTCTTAAACTTTCAAAAGGAAGAGCACTGGAATTTGAGACCTCATGACCTCCATCTAGTAGTCAAAACGATATACATAGCGATTTTTATGATATTGTATAATATTTACTTTTAGTTATGATATTGTGCAATATTTACTTTTAGTTATGATATTGTGTAATATTTGCTTTTAGCTATGATATTGTGTAATATTTACTTTTAGTTATGATATTATGTAATATTTACTTTTAGTTATGATATTGTATAATATTTACTTTTAGTTATGTAGATATAAGATGCCTACGCGTGATGTTGCTATTTTGATATCAATTTATAAATGTATCGTTAATGCTTTTCTTCCGACAATTCCATATCTGATTCTTACGGTTTACCTTATTGTATTCTGCCTTGTACGAGTCACAACATAAACATGTCAAGTCCATTTCACAGTGTGACCTATAATAGTCACATTATTTATTTCATCACACATCAAATGACTAAAGAACATCATATCCCTTGCGTGGACTTAAATTAATTCACTCAAGATTCCTATTTCACTTCACCTGTTGCTATTATATGTTATAAATTGTTTGATAAGTTGTTGTCATATTTAAAACACGATGGTTTCTACTGTAGCACTACCAACGAAGTACCACGATAAATATCATATTCTATCTCTCTATTGATAAGAAAAAACACATGATTTTCGTGAGAAGTAAGTATCTCCTGCTTGGCCAGCCAATCCGTCATGGATGTTCAAAACTGTATAAGACACCAAACACTATACGAGACGACAGTAGATCAACTCTATAGTGTGTCATCTCCATCAGAACATTGGTAAAATGCCAGCTTAACAAATTCCTTCAATACTCGTAGCTTAAAACATTTGCCTACCTTAGTATGTAACAATGAAGCAAAACTTTCGAACAAGCAACCTGTCTTAGTGTCTTCCTTTTCTTTGTTTCGATTAGGATCGATTACCTGACAAAGGACGCTACAAGGTTTACTATTGTAATAAATAAATGTCTATTGTTAATATGTGTTATTTCGTAGTCTATTGACATACAAATCTATACAATACAATCATATTTATTGCCTTTGTGTCTCTGCTTTCGTGAGGAAAAATATTTATCTAGGTTAAATTCGAAAAGTATGTATGTCCGATCAAACAAATCCCAAATAGAATGATACCAAGTCTAAGTGAAAAAATCAAATTACTCCTTACTTTACATTTTTTTTTTTTTTTTTTTTGCAGATAGTATGAGTGTAAATATATTAGCGTGCTTTGCGTTAGTGGCATTCTTCCAATGTGTCCAACAACAAGAAATTCAGAGACTAGAATTTCGAGGTAACTCATCTTATTCTTGTTCATCGTCATCGACATAATACATTTTGACAAATCAAATAATTGTTATCCATATGATTCATATATGGCTATTATGATACATATTTCCAAACATCTTAAAGATATTTCCCAAATGTCAAAATGTTGTTTATAATTGTATAAGTGTCCTATGGAAACCCTATCCAATTTCTGGTTTGTTATGAAAAAATAGTTATTAAAATAAAAACATTTGAGGCTGGGGCTGTAGATATGGTCAAATAATAGCAAATTCTGTGGTGTATCCTGAATAAACATAATATGAAATCTTTCATGTGCACAGCGATATTTAAAATATAATGATGTAATTAGAAATATACAAAACAACATCTAAAGTATCATTTTGCCAGTCAAGAAAGGAATGTGAATCAGATATATGACAGTACCCAGACATGCATACAAACAGACACAGGAACATAAATCTACATCACAAAATATTTAATAAAAGTGATATTCACCTTTCCACAAAACTCAATTTTTCATTCTGATGACGTCATCTGAGGTCCGACACAACTCCGGCAAACAATGCATTTGTTTATGACGTCATAGATAGAACAATTACAAAAGTTAAATGTTAAAAGTTCCTTTACGAACCGTTGAAAATGAATTCTGCTGGTAAATAAAGTTATGATAGTCATTGCATGCGTCATGCAATCGTCATTAAAAGGACACTTTAGTAGAAATGTACATTTAACTCTTAAAATCAAAAAGCAAAAACCGTTGTATATATTCTATGACAATTATGTTCGATGTAGCATTTTTCTTACTTTTATACAGTCCCTACACCATGGAATCAGGGAATGATGCATCACTCTGTGTTTGGTCTAGTAAATCCACCTTTTGCACCGCAAGTGCAAATAAGACCTCCTCTACGTCCTGACTTACAGCAAGGCCAAAGCCCCCCGTCAATGATTCATTCCAATGGTCAACCGATAATTATAGGAAGTGAGCATCGTCGAATAATGGATCTAAATCAGCATCTTGGCGTTGATCCCCGAGCTTCTACTCGTATTGACGACCCAAATCCTGTTGATAATAACCACAATCCTGTAAACCAACATCAACAACAACAACAACAACAACAACAACAACAACATATTACGAAGAAAAAGGGATGTCCTGTAAGTACATGTGCATGATATTTTAGGAGTGTTCGAATTTCATCCATGACCTGATTACAATTGTAAATGATTTTGGTTGCAAGTATGTAGAACGTTTATGCTTATAGATTTGATATCTCTTTATGAACAAATAGTAATAGATAAATAGACAAGATATGCCTCCGTTACTATACATCAAATGATATTCTTGGTGACCTAGACTTTTGACCCTATAAAGGCATGTCATGCGTAAGATAGTATAATATGCAAAATGCTTATGTAAAATTCAAACTTAAAACAAATGAATGCATGCTTCAGTCAAATAAGGAAAGAGTAAATTAAATTTCATGAGATTTTTGCATCAATATCACATTCTTCGATATATCCACATTTAAACAACACCATGCTATAAATAAAGCTGTGAAAAGGTCACATCAGTTGGGATTTATGTTATACTAGGTCAAAATCAATAAAGACAATTTGCCAGTATTAGAGGAGTTATTAAAAGGGTTATTTCACGTATATGGTGACGGCATCTGCTTGATGCATTGCATAGAAATTTAGACCTTTGCAACTTTTCCACCAAAACCAATTTCAATGGTTTTTTTTTAATTTACCTACGATAAACTTCGGAACAAAACTATGAAACTGCAAATTTCCAAATCCTCAAAAGAAGAATATACTTCTATTTTAGACTCAAATTTCATTCATTTTATTGGAATTTTATTGCAAAAGAAAATGTATTAGCAGAGACAGTATGCACATGGCACATGATCTTAAATATTAATTAGATTTCTTAACTTTATCTAGCTCTTGAACGGTGTTTTATTTACACCATTGACGCCACAATCTATAAGTATTTCATTTAATATCACATAAAATACTTTAAAACCTGTTTAGCGACCAACCTATAAAGATACCACCTGTTAATAAGCTGGTTTTTCTCACTGTCTATGTGTTGTTTCGAAATCCTTTCATAAAACAAAATTAACCTTTGTATAAAGGGTTTGAATGTATAAAAAATGTCATGATGCATATTATTGATGAGCTTACCCATTACTTAGTATATTTCTTACACAAAGTCATACGACTGGATTTAAAAAAAACATACATCAGTGCTATTATTTTTCAGAACGGGTGTGATATAGGATACGTGTGTTATGGGGGCGGCTGTCAGCTTCGTGAGTATTCTACATATGGTCTCTTACATTTACGTAAAAACATTTTTTGGAACACCCTTGATATGTTACAGACAAAATTGCTATTAGCCTAATTAGATCCATAGAATCTACTGTGGTACATTGTTGTTAGTACCATACTCATGTGACACCAGTTACTCTTTTATGTTACATTAACGCCACACTTACTCCCTTTGCAGTGTGGATCTCGTAAAAAAGTTTCTCGCGGAGGGTTTGATAGTGTGAACTAATATCTTACCATCTTTCTATACAGTGTCTGTTCACATTCATGTATAGATCCAGTATTGTTATTCATATTCATTTCGTCTATATTTAAGGGCATTCACCTAAGGTGTGGCTCATAAAACAGGAGACGCTCACTTCTACCGTGCACCTGGTCTCACCTCTGAATTTCAGGGGTCCCTGAATGTCTACTGTTGTACACTGTTTTTAGTGTCATAGTCATGTGACACCAGTAACTTTCGTATCTAATATTACCTGTATCTGATATATACATGACAAACAGGAGCATTCCAAAATAGCTAAATCGTGTTAATCCTATTCATAGTCTTAATCAAAATTAGCCTGTACTCCACCTCGTCTCAAGTGTCCGTTTTCGTCTTAACATACTGAAAGAATAGTACACATTTTTGCCAATCTTTAAAAGTAATTCAATCCATCAATTTTATTTTAGAGGCTGATTCGCTGTGTAGTGTGAGTATTAATAAAATTTATGGAGAATCTATTGAATTTGAGGAAAGGGGATTGGCTGATATAGGGGAAAATATTCTAAGTATTAAATCAGGATTCTTCCTTCTGGTATTCATATATTAATATAAATAGCTATACTGATAATAATACTAATACAATACATATATATTCTGACATCCAGATCAATGCAACATGCGTTTAGACAAATTCTGTTATTACTGAAATACATGTATAATATTATGAAAATATAAAGTTATATGTTTTACCATTACTATTGTACAAATGGGTTTTTATTTGTGGAGACCTTATATTCCCGATACATAATATGAATTGTAATGACGTTTATCGTCTTTATGAAGATTAATATTGTGCTACTCTGATCCAATTCAATCATAAACAATAGCTACATATACTGAAGTTGGCATATTATGGACAATCACATCTTGTTCATTAAAACGATGAATGAAATGTAACTCTAAGGGGGAAAATAATTTACAAGGTATTTCGAAAAATAATTTAGTAAAGAACATGAATGCATTTTAGCTTTATTAAAAGAGAATTTGAAGAGTTAGCATGATTCATTGTCTTAATTTATGATCTCGTTCGATAGTCCCAGAACCTCCCTCCCCAATCTACAGAATCAAATGGTTATCCCATTATCTTTATTTATAAGTAAATTTTCAAGCTCTTAGTAATATAAGAATTTCCTTCTGAGGACAATTCAAGAAAGAGATGTAAGTTGATCGCCACATGAATGTCTGATTACATTTCAATCATGGTATCCACCCGTAAATAATAATCATTTAATTATTATACTTTGTAAAACTAATGCCCTTACCTCAAAATACATATGGAATGTAAATTTGTTTTTCACAAATTTTAATTTCATTATATTTTCCACTACTTATTAAGGATTTTGTTTATAGAGAAGGGATATATAGAAACAAAGAAAAGTTACGGACTAAACCGTATGGCAGAGGTCACCTCGGAAGTAAACAGTATTTTATGTATTGATATCAAAAGAAAGCGTAAGGACATCACAAAAATACTCGATTATAATGCATTTACGATTCTGACTTAAGACGGTTATTTGTTATGACAATTTTAAATTAATTGGTATGGTAACCAGTTTACGGGCCCACATTCCCACTCTGCGGAAGAGCAGAATAAACAAAGGACACATATTTAAAAATATAAATATAATATGACGGAAAGCATCGATAGAACACTGCTACATCCTCTTGGCTTCTTCCATTTAGTTATTTCTTAAAGCAAAAGAACAATTATTAGCTCTACATAGGTATTACGCCTTTAATATTACTTTGTGGTTAAGCAAAAATCTACATTAGCCCAGGGGAATAAAGTGTTACACCTGAACTCACTTGCCACCTATTATGAGCTAAGCTCTATCGCACTAAACGATGTTGTTACTTCGAGGTTCTTTCACAAACGTGGTTTTGCCAATAGTCTCTGAATTCATTTTATTCCAGATAATTTCATTTGGCCCACATGGAATGTGACATAACTAGCACTATGACACTTGGTTTGACTAATTCTTTTTGAAAGTAATGCATGTAGAATGTGTTAGTACAGCTAATTTATGAATGCGATCTATTTCAGCCCATGTGTCGAGACGACTATGCCTGCGATCATGGACATTGTGTATATGGTATATAGTAAACTCATCAAAAGTGATAATTATCATTAATAATTTGAAACCGCTTTTTTTTTTTTGGCAATATTACGGTTGATCAGTCTATACATCTGCTTTAAATACATTACAGATAAATACGGTATTATTCCTATCAATTACACTTTGATACTAATTCAAAATTTTACATTTGATTCTTACTTGTAAACACTCCTATCATATATCGTTTTATTATCTATAACCTACTTAGCATTAAGATCCTCTTGTTCTGTCTTCAGTTTTACATTTATTTTCCAGCTCCTTGCCATGTAAGTACGTATTTTAAATATTAAAAAATGCTTTATTCAAATTGTAATTGTAGTCAACATTAAGTTTTAAACTTTTATATCTCTGCAAGCTTACAAAGAAAGATTCGTAAACCAAACAATCCAAGAACAATATGTATTTTAATAATCCAATGATTTCTCTGTCTGACATATTTAACTTGTTTGATTTGTTTTTCAGGCATGTCCTGCTGGGCAGATATGTAAAAACAGAAGATGCGTACCAAGTAAGTTTATGAGCGATAAATTCATTATTTTTTCATAGGCATAAGCGAAAGTAAATCAATAAAATTTCAATATAATTAAAGGCATTTCATTTGTGAGTGTTGCATGTACTTTTGCTTAATTCGGCAAACAATGGCGTTGATTTCTCTCCGCAATACTTATTTTATTGTCGGTGTTCATAAAAAATGAAGCCAGCTTGTCACGGTCATATTCCTGAGAGGTTCTTGCACAATATACACTAATTTTGTCATCAACAATGATATCATTTTTAAATACACTGACAGTTTGATGAATTTTCCCAAATAAACGTCTGTGACGGTGTGACGTAATCGTACTTAACTACACTCATCATGGCCCCACGCTGTACATCAGCGTTAATGGAATATGAATGTCACTATCCTTTAAATAATGCATCGACTGATTACGAAAACACTGACTATTCAATTTCACAAATTACACTTAATCCATCCACTATGTACAATACTGTCATACTTACATTTTTCTTTATACATTTCGTTAGAATTTATGCTGGCGCGCTGCCATGAAAACAAAATAAAATGAAAAAAGACTCTATTTTGTTATCATGAATGATCCATAATATTTAATCGATTTAATCAAAAGCGAATTTCTTTTGATATTTCAGTTCCATGCGAAGTAAGTATGAGACATATCTCACATTATTAAAATATGATTACATGCATATAGAATATCTAAATATAGTTAAAACTATCCATGAGGATGGTTGGTTGGTTCATTAGTGTTTTACGTCGCTTTCAATAATTTTTCAGTTATATCGCGAGAAGGAAGCAGGAGGTAACCAACCTCTTAAACATAGTGGCGCAACCCGGGAATCGAACCCGGATCGTTGGCGCCACAAGTCAAGCGCTTAACCACCACACCAAACCTGCCCCTATCCATGATGAAAATTGAATTCATTTTTATACTGAAGTAAAAACAATGTTTTACAATGCACACATATCGACCTATTTCACTGCGAATATTTGGTTTTCTTATCTTTCTGGTTCTGTTTGATTGTTTTGGAGCGTTTGGCGGGTAATATGATTGTTATTATTATTATTGATTATAATATATACTGGATTGTTGGGATTGTTTCTGAGTTTTCCCTCAATTGCATACTATAATTATATCATTAGAATATTTAGGAGCTGATTTTTACCTTGCTGTATTATTTAATGGTTATTTTTAAAGCCAAAATGTGATGAAGGACAGTATTGTGTCGCAGGACAATGCACTAGAGGTAAGTGAAATAGTATTGGTTATACAATGCTGTAATTTTCTCCAGTGTGAAATATAATTATTACACATCCTCCTACAGTTTAATAATCTTTTGTGATAATTTTAAGTGATATATTCATGACAAATGTAAGAGGTTGAAGTATTATTAAAAGCAAGCATAAAATACTGTTAAAAAATCCCGATTTATTACCAACCACAAAGACGAGCATTTAAATAAAGTAACAATATAATTTCTTTGTCAAATTTTGTTGATTATTTCTTATGATTTTTTTTTTTTACATTTCAGACAGTTCCAAGGCTGTATGTAACGTAAGTACATTTGATTTTTTTTTACGTTTTAACAAGGATTTTATTGTCAATATTAACCAATCGCATCACACTACAGAGGTAATTAAAGTTTAACAACAGTGGTGATCGATCCGGATGCCCTGGCCCGCAATACAGCAGCAATAAGTCTATCCAGTTATATAACTAAATATATATTTCAACTACTCCAATTAATCATACTTTTGTAATACTTAATATCTTAGTAACTATATACAACTTATTGGTGCATCAAGTAGACGAATTTCAATACATCTCGTACATATGTGTACGATTCACAATTCGTATGGACAATGTTCCTCATCTAAAAAGAAGACTTTAGGAGAGTTTACAAGCAGTTGGTCTTGACAATACATCTATTACTTCATTACCTCGGGTTTTACACTTTTTAAACACCAGGTCCGTTCGTTCAATGTTGCAAACATACATGCGTGTAGTTTCTGTTGTATTTTAGTAAGTAAAACGTTTTAGGGGGAGACATATATTTATGTAAAGTGATCACTGAAATTTTGAAAATTATATTTTATTTACAACAGCCTCCATGCCCTCCAGGATACCGATGTCATTCCAGCAGAAGTTCACTAGGAAGAAGCCATTGTGATCTAGGTATAATGGGTAAATCACGTTCAAAGTAAAATATGAAAGAAACATGTAATAGGTCTGTGTGGTATTCTCTACAACATACCTCAATGCAAATTCATGGAATAACCTCTGAGGAGCAAAACATTTCAAGGAGGAGTAAACGTCTCCTGTTTTGTCAATCACATCGACACACGAATGCGCAAAACGTTAAGAATAATGTAGTAACACTCATTTTCAACAATTTTTCTGTATTATCTCTACACTTACGGTTTAACTTCATATGTCTTTACAAAATATATATATATATAGTTTATGTACATGCTCTGTCTGATAAATAAATGTGATTTTAAAGCAAGTATTTTATGTACCAAACACCAGCTTCCAAAACGCCCGAAGAACACTTTAACGACAATCACATCCCCAATGATCATCATGGACATAGTAATACTGGATTATCGTCCCCTCCAAGACAACAAGTTCATAGAAATACAGAGTCTACTAGACCACATGACGGTCGTCGACAACCTGATCCTGTGACACCACAGCAAACGAACTGCCCAGTGAGTAGGAAATAACCGTTATCCTAAATACAAAATTAGACACTGTGGCATTATCACCATATCTATAGGTGTCCAATGTGTAGAAATTGCGAAGCATATCAAAGTGAAAAAAAAAATAGTTAGATCAAACGTGTTTGAGATACAAGAAGCGCTTATCAGATATCATTGTCTGAAATATTATCAAGTTTACCGGTAGTAGAGTCAGTTATAGCTCGCATAATCCTATGGCATCACGACGAGTGTGGCCGGTCAGTGGGGGATGCTTACCTCTCCATAGCATGTGAACCTACTTCTGGTTCTTCCAATGATCCATGGTAGCCAACATCTCTATCAGGTCTAGTTTAATGTATGGACTAATTGGCTGCTGCTCGCAGTCTCAACATTTTACTATAATCTATATAGATGCATTTACTGATAATTGGTCCAGGATTTAGGGATATCGAGTGACAATTCTTTGATCTAATCGAACATTTTATGCCCTTTTTGTGTGCTTATTCTTTTACTCTCTGTATGTCCGTGGGGATTTCCTCAAGCAACTATATTCAGACGTCTTCTTTCTTTTTATTTACACTTAGAGAAGATGTCAGCACGGTTTCGTTTGCGACAATGGAATATGTAAACCGCAGAGAGAACCCTCGAGTGTTGTGCTTGGTAAAGTATTAAAGCCTTATATAAATTGATTTTAATACTATAATCACATTCAATATTGAAACATGCAAAATCTTATTCAATAGAAAATAAATTTTATAACAAATAGAACATCACTTTCATCAAAGCAATATAAGCTGGAACGTCTACTTAAAATATGCAAATACCATTTTATACATAAATCTGATGTCTACTAAAGATAATTAAATTTTGCAGAAGGAATTTGAGAACTTTCAAATTGGTTTTATAAGCTATATAAAACGCCGTTACCTTTTCGTTCAGAAAAGAGGTGCTCTCGTGTAGTAGGCATCAAAACCGCGGCATGAAAACACATAGTTTATTGGCCTGTCAGTGATTTATATTGGCTGATTGTTTTATACATTCTTTATTTTGCGTGGTAAAACCATTTGGATAATATTTAAGACAAACAAATTGCTTAAAAGTTACACTATGTAGCGAGAACAATAATGTCTGCCACTGAAGGTGAACAAAGATTTTTGTCTTAAGTTGAGACATAATATTCTGATTTTATCTTACTCCTCCATCATTGCTTCCCAGATTCCTGAAATGTACATGTGATGGGGTGTTTTTCAATATTGTTTTGTTAAATATAAGAAAGACAACTCTTATATGTCTTTGATAAATATTTGAGTATAATTTATGATATGTTCTTCATATTTTATTACTGTTTATTGTTATTTACAGTGCTGTGAGTGCCTGCCTAGTAATGCTACAGATTGAAATATGCTAAAAAATGGCATTGTGTTATAATTATTTGAGATTACATACACCCTGCTACATACATGTGTATCAATTTGATTACAAAATAATTCAATAGTACAGTCCAATCTCTGATATATAGATATACATTAATCATTATATGTTTTACACTTTGACACCTACAAACCGTTACTTGTATTACCTTTACTTAGGTGTGCGGATCCCTGAACAAGTAAAACCAGCTGGAGTACAAAGCCGTGACAGTAACCATGGGCAACAAACTCCAACACAAAACCAAGGTCAAAGTAACATACAGACTCAAGGTCATACTGACCCTCATCAACAACAGCAACCTGATGGACATCATCACCAAGACCATGTTGCAGATGAATCGTGTATAGTAAGTAATGTATTTGATACTTCAATGTTTCAATTACTAAAACATTAACATTGATCTTAAAAGGAATCTTAATAATTATAATATACCAATATGTATTGGTGTACCACGTGTTCATCATACATTGAATGCATTTCTAAGTTCTCCTTCCCTTGATAAAAAAAAACTACGTTATTGTATCCCTACTTCTGTCAAACACAACTCTTTCCTTTTGTCTTCAATGTCCCATGTTGGTGCCCCCCCCCTTTTTTTTGTACCTTTCTGTATCTTCATTTCTCTAAGTAAATATAAAGGGACATCGGCGGATTTTCATATGCAAATGTCGACTGGCCATAGAACAGTGACTTGTTCTATCTTACATTAGTACAACTATCATGTCCTGTCAAGTATGATTTTATACAGAATTAACAGTGGCGATGTTTCGTACAATGTATCTTAAATTTTAATTTAGCCACCCTGTGCATCTGTCGATGTATGCGTCGCTGGAGAATGTCTTGCAGGTATGATATTGTAATATATTTTTAGTATTTAATAATATGTAATTATATGATTTATCATTTTCTTACTTCATATATTTCCATACTTTTGGTGAATCATTGACTTTTAACGTCTGTAATTTTTATGACACTCTGTTTGGTTTTAAGATCACTAAATGGGTTATTACCCCCAAACATGCATTATTATTGTCTATATCGTAAATTTTACATGAACTTTATTGTAAATCATGCTCTGAGGTCTCGTTTTATTTTTAATAGCAAGTGCTTTAAAAGCCCAGAGGAATAAACAACCAAAACCAACAACCACATCTAAACCAAACAGGCGGTCTGCATCAGGCAACATTCAATGTGGCAATGTAAGTTAAAATCGTATACTAAAATCACATTGTTATCGGCATATTGACATCAATGTCAACTCTCGCCGGCAAATCAGTCACACTTTCACTAATGAGTAATCATTGGTAAACCATCGTCCTAAGACTAGGGTCCATGTAAATCTTACTCAGTCGTTCCAGTACGGATGATGCATCGTCGAATTTCGTGTTCGAATTTTCATTTAGCTTCATACAAAGAAATAAGCAGCCACGTGATATGGTAGTGCAATGAAATGTAAGACAAAACATCCAATTTTGTTTCAGACTGGACTGTTTTGCTTTATATTTCTAGGCACTGCTATATCGCATGGAGGCTTTTTAGCCATTATCTCACTATGAATATTTTCGCCGCACACCATTTTCGCCGCATTACCATACAACGTTCGAGTGCAGTAGTGAAAGGAGGCCATGACTGTATTTTCGCGTGGAACCATACTCGAAACAATTGCTCGAACATAAAGTACTGGTGAAGAAAAAAAATGTGTTTTACAGTATATAAATGTATAAATATATATTGGAAATATAAGAGCGCTTTTAAAGGTTGTAATTAAGGTTAAAGACGATAAGACCTGACTACCTTTCCTTTGAACCGGCCAATTCCTCGGTGTGACAATTAGACAGAGATACAATTTATAAGGTATGACTTAGCAACATGCCAGCACACAACTAAAGTAACACCCCCCCCCCCCACCCTACCCCCAAAAACACAAAACAAAGCAACCCCCCCCCCCAAAAAAAGAAATTAAAATCAACAAAAAAAGGCCAAAGAACCCACCCCCCAAAAAAAACCCCAAAACAAAACAAGACAAAAGAGAGGTTATATTACATAATACAGTCACATATATAGCAAAAAAGAAATTCTAAAGTTATATGACAATCGTTATACCAATTTGAGGTTTAGATTTAAAGGTGACAAAAATTGTTTAAAGCATGCAACCATTTATGAAAAATGAATATATAATATCTTGGAAAGTGACCATAAATATCTATGTACATATATTTATTCTGTGGTCATAGATATCCACATCTAGGTCGATTATTGTACACAACGACTCCAAGAATACTTTCAAAGTATAATGCATACAATTTACAGCTTTGGTGTAAATAAAAACGATTGTTTGTATATATAGTCACGACGAATAAACTTTCGTTATAAAATTCAAAACAAGTATCTAAAATGTTATGAATATAGATTTAGATCAAATCTGAATATTCGTATATATTTGAAATGAGTCTGCTTTTTACATACATGCACTGTCTTTACGATTCCAGATATTATGCAACAAATCTGAGTACTGTTTCAACGGCGCATGTATCGGAAGTAAGTAAAGTATATAATGAAAATAAATTGTCCCAACAGATATATGTAAGCTGTACATAAACAAAAGCAAGAACAGTCTAATCTTATCACAATAGGGTTATCAGGTTGTACTAGGTATGTTTTTGATATATCAGTGATTTAATAATTTTCACTCGAACACCCCTTGTATTGAAAATGCTTTGGTTTTGGAGGTCATAGAGCTCTATGTACACATTGATCTGTGTGGTACTATATATGTTAGCTCGATTTTTATTATTTCTCAGAGAATTCCATGTTTACATGTGTTGATCTTCCATTGGAGGGATATGTTTATCAGCTACTTACTCTATTTCTAGGTCATACATTTGAGAATAATTTTCATAACTGCTGCAGTAACGTAATGATACGAATTTATTTTGCAGTACACACCGGAGACGTGCGGATTAGCTAGGCTGTTTGTTGTATATTGTAAAAATAAATAAAATAAATGTAATTGTCCAAATGGTATTCATTTTATTCATTCATTCATTCATTCATTATTTTTTTTTATTATTATTACTATTTTTATTATCATTATTTTTTTATTTGTCCATTGTACATCACACTAAAATTATTGCACTCATATGGTGACAGCATCTGCCCGATATAATGTACAGAAATTTAAACTTTCGCAATTAATCCATTAGATAAATATGTAGATAAATAAGACCCGTTGTATCTCAAACTCCAAAATGCTTTCTTTATGACCCAGAGGTACCCGGATCTCGACGGTGGCTTAACGGTTTCGTCTGTCTTTCGGACGAGACAGTAAAAACCGAGGTCCCCTACGTGTTATGGTCCACGTGTCATGTAAACGACCTCTTGCTGCTTGGGATTGGTCCATTTCTTAGATCTAAATTAATTCCTGTACATTGCATTAGGCAGATCGATGACATTCTAATATAAGTACAATTGTATGACATATAACAAGAAACAAACAAAACATTTATTCTTTGACACTGAAGGGAAGCAATGGCGGAGCCACCACCGATGATGCAGGCTAGCTTGCTAAAACATGCGCATATTTTTCTTTCTTTTCTATTCTTTTTTTTTTTTTTTTTTTTTTTTTTTTAATTTTTTTTTCTCTCAAAAAGCCGCACTTTCAAGAATGCACGTGTGTGGTAGATTATCTGTTTATGGACTTAATGTGCTGAAAACTACAAATAAAATCCAAGATAATATCTGAAATTCATAGTTATTTGCTGCAAGGACGGAAAGGCTGACCCCCTTTTTAGCTTTTTCTCCTCGTTTGCTGCAGTGGTAGATATGTACTTGTTTACTTCATACTGGCGGATCGACAGAGGAAAGAAAAAAGAGATATCCTTTCCTCTGTCGATCCGATAAGAAAACATGCCATTATTATATATATTACTACATTTTATTCTACATTTGGGTCACAGTATGCATATTCAATATGCCCTGTTATGGCACTTTTAGAACTTTTTAGAACTTGATTTTTTGATTTTTGATTTTCTTTGCGTTGTTCTGGTTTTGCTTATCATTACTTTACTTTATTTTATTTTACATATTTTATTTTATTTCATTTATTTATTTATTCTATTTTATTTTATTTTATTCTATTTTATTCATCACCACGTAAACTGGTGTGGTCCAGTGAATGAGGTACTGGCCCAGTGAATGAGGTACTGGGCTTATAAACCGAAGGTCCCGGGTTCGACTCCAGCCGTGGGTACACTGGTGTTCTGTCTTTCAGCTGAGACAGTAAAAACCGAGGTCCAGTGTCATGGTAGGCGTGACACGTAAAAGTTCCCTCAATGCTTCGGGTGGGTCCGTTGCAAAGGTAAAAATTTCTATGCAATGCATCAAGCAGATGTCGTCACCATATACGTAAAAAAATCGTGCAGTGACGTAAAACAATAATCAATCAATTGATTGTTTTCACGTAAACCCTTATTGTACCCCAGTACGGTTCATGTTCAAGCACCTTATCTGTAACGGGGGTCACAAAGTAGGACAAATCGTTACAGATTGTAACATAACGTGCGCGCACCATGTCGGTATCGCTTAAAGATGTGGCACTATTGTCAGGGGTATCTGTAGCGCATGTCTACCAGTTAGGTGAGTAGAACTTTTAATAATATACCCTGATTTATTCATAATTTAAAGTAAAGTGGTTAGGGTTCGACTATAACCGTACATGTATTGGGTGACCCAGCCCCGGATTGATAGGAACCTGGGAAGTCGAGGCGAAATATTACAACAGTGTACAAGGGAGAGATATCAGATATATTATTGAGACAATAGATTAATCTATTGTCTCAAGAATATATCTGATATCTCTCACTTGTTGTGATATCATGAAAAAACAGTGAAGAGAAAGCTACCTGCAACTTTTATTCCGATACATGTATACATGTATATGCAAAAGAATGGAGTTGTCATTCTTGATTTATACAGAGACATATATACTTTTGTGTATATATGTCTGTAATTTATAATATAGATAATATCATACATATTAAAAGATAGGGTCCCTGTATATATGTATCACACGGACACCGAGAAGTAGAATGAATGGAGGAAAGGAAGGGGAAAAAGGGGGCGTAGTAGAGAAGTGAATGGGCATGTGCACATGGGAGAAATTAATAGAAAGGATTGAGACAACAGTGGTGGATTTAGAGCCCCCCCCCCCTTTTGGTCACATATTTACTAGTAAAAATCCAAATTTTGCACCAAAAATGGCTGAGTAATTTGGCTAATACACATGTGGGCCATCTTTTCGGAAATCCTGGATCCGCCACTGGACAACGATGGTGTGCATGCGCAGGTCGCGGGGAGGGGCAAAGCCATATCTTCTGTCTGTCTAATCATGTATGAGCACCTCATATATGCAATTTATCAATAAACCACTTTCTTTTTAACTGCAGAGCTTGCATGTAACATTGGACAGCAGGTTCATTAACGTTCCCTCTAAATGTATTACGTCATAATGTAATATGACGTCATTCTGATCAATAATTTAGAGGGAATGTTTATGCCTTTGCTGTCCAGTGTAGTTTACAAGAAAAGAGGTCTATATAACTAAGGACTTTAAGGGAGAATTTTAGAAGTCCTCGCACTATTACACATATATGCCTTATGTCAAAATAGCATATTTATTGTATCCTTCTGCTTTATATTCTTTCTTTGCGATGGAGGCCTGGGTGCCATCTTGCAGTTTTAAATGATTTGCATGGATATTTGTACAATTTTGAAATTTTTAGTGCAATATTTATCATTTAATTGTATGCCTGTACGTACTGTAACCAAAAAAAATGTTGTAATTTATGAATCTGTCGGAAATTCATCAAGGAATGGATTGAAATGCATGCCTACTGAAGGTTTATGTAAACAACTGCTGTGTGAGATGCCGGCAAAATAGATCTTTTCATGATATCTGCGGTTTTAAAACCGGTGTATGCACAATAGAATTTTTTCAATTTCACCCTTCCATGGTTCTTAAAATAACGTGACATTTACTGATTTAGACTATTTAAATCAAGTGTTCTATATACTTTTACGCCATAAAGTAAACAACAAGAAAATACTGAACAAATGCGTAAATTATTTGTCGAAGTTTTGTCAGACCCCAGATTACATTATCACATAGAAAAATTGTATGTGTTTTATGAAAGGGTGACTTAATCTTATATTTCATTTCATGCCAGACATAACATAATTTCCCGTAAATGTTTGCGTCATTTTAACACTGACATTGCTATGCCAGTGTAATTAAACATCATAATGAAAACCCCGGCAAAAAGTAGCATGTCTGGCATAAAGTCCCTTACATCATTATAAATGGGAAAAACATCTATTTACAGACGTTTTTTTCCCAATTTTATA
This sequence comes from Pteria penguin, assembly GCA_035048485.1. Classification (NCBI taxonomy): domain Eukaryota; kingdom Metazoa; phylum Mollusca; class Bivalvia; order Pterioida; family Pteriidae; genus Pteria; species Pteria penguin. The sequence goes on along the minus strand of CM068585.1, from coordinate 39,692,924 downwards.
TGATGTATGGGTTGCCTAATGCCAGACATAGTACTACTTTTTGCTGGGATTTTCATTTTTCAATGTTACCATAGTGTCGTCAGAATGAAAAAGTGACGCAAATTTTACAGCAAATTATCGTAGGTCTGGCATGGATTGAAATATAAGATAAATAGGAAAAGGTCATATTACATGACAGGTCTGCAATGTGCCGTGTTCAGGCATTATACACTGGTTCATAATCAGGATCATTGCAATTAAATATGTGTCTTCCAAATCAAAGACATGCAATAACTCTTTCCCCCCTCCTTCTCCCCTTCCCCAATTGATTTTATGGTTAATCACATACAAAATTTAACTTCTAAGTGATGCACTCTGGATAGCTAGTATAGATTTTGTGTCCTCTCCTACCCCCAAAATAATTAAATAGTTTATGTGAAAGTAATGTATTTCCATGTGTTTCATTTTCTATAGCAAGATTTGCCCGAAGAACAGGAGCAGCACGAATGAAATTTGAAGTGAATTACCCAGCCACCACAGGAAATGAAGATTTTGAACGAGTGTACAGGGCTCAGTAAGATATCTTATTATATAAAATGAGAAGCAGGTAAAAAGAAAAATCCTTCATCTACCTATATATCAAATGACCCAGCATTATTTTTACAATTTGGAGTAGGGGATCTTGTGTATATAGTAAAACATAGTAAGAGTATGACCAGTAGAGCTAGAGGTTCAGTAGGGACTCTGGTTTCAAGATAAAAGAAAATTAATCTTATAACAAGATGTGAATCAAATGACCCAAATGAATGAATATGAAATATAAAGGGAAAAAAAGATAGGGCTCATGGTTCATAATGATATGGTTTGCTAGAGTTCCATTTCAATTTGTTGAAGCAATTTGAAAGCTTAAATGTTGTTTTTATAAAATTAATTACTATAGCTTTTCAACCAAGTATGCATTACAAGAGAGTGAATAAATTACTTTCTCATCTTTATACCTTTGAGTCAATAATGAATTGTTCTGAGGTTGTTTTTTTTAGCTCACCTGAGCCAAAGGCTCAAGTGAGCTATTGTGATCAATCACCGTCCGTCGTCCGTCGTCCGTCGTCCGTCCGTCGTCTGTCGTCTGTCGTCCGTCGTCCGTCGTCCGTCGTCCGTCGTTAACTTTTCACATTTTCGACTTCTTCTCCAGAACCACTGAACAGAATTTGATGAAACTTGATAAGCATGTAGTACTCATGGTCCCCTACAAGTGTTGTTGTTTTTCGTCCGGATTCATCAACAGATGGCGCCACCACAGGCAAAAGTAGGTCAAAGAGGGTACCCTCCTTTGACAAACTTCTTCTTCAGACCGGGGGCATACAGAGACAAACCGAATGCATAGGAATGATCTAGAGGGATGTGTGAAGAAGTGTTGTTATTTTTGGTTCCGTTCCGAAATCAAATTTTTGACGTTTTTTTGACGTTTTTTTGTACTTGGTAGTTTTAATGCAGAAAAGAGGTATTTTTTTCTTTTAGTAAACATTGATGCATTAATTTGGTTTAATTTGATCATTTTGATGGTAAGAAATACTACTGCGAAGAAAATTTTTCAATATTTTATGTTTTGGATTTTTTATGAATTTTTTAAGACTTTCAAGAAAAAGGGGGGTGGGATAATTGGTGTAAACATTTCACAGTTTGAACTTTTTCTTCGGAACCACTTGCTGGAATTCAATGAAACTTGGCATGCATCAAATACTCAAGGTCCCCGACAAATGTGGTCATCTTTGTCAGGATCCATGAACAGGTGGCACCACCACAGACAAAAGTAGGTCACAGAGGGTACCCTCCTTTGACAAACTTCTTATTCAGATCGGGTGCATACAGCGACAAACCGACTGCATAGGAATGATTTAGAGGCATATGGGAAGAAGTGTTGATATTTTTGGTTCCATTCCGAAATCAAATTTTTGACGTTTTTTCATTTTTTTTTTTTGGACTTTGTTATTTTAATGCATTAAAGAGTTATTATTTTCTTTTAGTAAACATTGATGCATTCATTTGGTTTCATTTAATCATTTCTATGGTAAGGAATGCTGGTGCGAAGGAATTTTTCAATATCTCGATTTTTGAATTTTTTATGAATTTTTTAAGACTTCCAAGAAAAGGGGGGGGGGGGGGGACAATTTTTCATATCTTCAACTTGATCTACAGAACAACTTGAAGGATTGTGATAAAACTGGGTAGGATGCAAGTACTCATAGTCCTTTTCAAAGGTTTTGTTTTTTGTGCGGATCATCCAAATTGGTTAACAGATAATGCCACCATGTCTAAAAAGCAGTTCTCACAATAGTACATATACCACTTGGTAATTGAAATATGGAGAGTAGCGGTTCAAATCCAGCTGTGGTCAAAATTTTTTTTTCATTTCTTTACACATCTAAATAAGTTTTTAGATGTTTCTCAACACTCAACATATGAAATTAGGCAATTTTAAGTTAGATCTGGACAATATTTCAAACAATTGTTGTTCATGACCCAGACTTGAAGGCCCCACCTAAAGAAAATGACTAACTTGTTGCCCTGAATGACTTCTTGCAGAGACAAAGGAAATGCTTAATATCAAAATCACCTGAATGGATGTGCAAAAAAGTGTTATTTTTTATTCTAGCCTGAAATAAAATTTGACATATTTTCAACATCTGTGTTGACTTAGTCACATTAATGCAAAAATAAATGAATTCTTCCTTCATGCATGACTGATAATCTAGGTACTCAGGTGAGCGATATAGGCCCACTTGGGCCTCTTGTTTTGTTTTTTTTTTGTTTTGGGGGTTTTTTTTGTTTTTGTTTTGTTTTGTTTTGGTTTTTTGTTTGTTTGTTTGTTTCTTTTTTTCTTTGGGGGGGGGGGGAGTAAGGGTGGTATTTTGGTTTTTTTTAATAGATATATATGTGTGCATACAAAAAATTTATTAAATTAACCCAGGGTCTGGAGAGACACATGAATTATAATCCACAAAGACATTTACAGTCAAACGAAAAAAAAAATTGTACAAAACTCAAATTTCCTTTTCTTCTCCTCTTTCATATTGATAATATGAATATTTTAACTATAGATATTGAAATGAATCTACATGTATACTTAAGTCTTTTCACTCAAATATAATTGATGTTATTTTCAGTTCTATCATTTATCTAAATGTTTTAACCTTTTTTCAGAATGAATTGTCTAGAGTTTTTCCCCCTGTTTTCCACCACTTTATGGATGTCAGGTCTTTATTTTCACCAAGGTAATTTATTTAATATTTTTATTTTCATGTCTAAACTCATGTACACACTTAAATGTCATTAATTGAACCCAAAAATTATTGCAATTTATCGTAAAAGATCAATACATGTATTAAAAACGCTACGGATCAGAAAATATATATTAACTTATCTATTTTGACAAATATGGATATGTAAATTCTTAGGTATCTAATCCCAGTATGATCACATGATCTGCTATAAGAAAATGCCATTACTATCCTTATAAGGGGCAGGCTTGGTGTAATGGTTAAGAGCTCGGCTTTCGGCGCCGACGATCCATGTTGGATTCCTGGTTTGTGCCACTATGTTTAAGAGGTTGGTTACCTCCTGCTTCCATGTCATGATATAACTGAAAAATTGTTGAAAGCGACGTAAAACACCAATCTACCAACCCACTATCCCTATATATGTATCTATGGTCTTCATCAATTTAATATACAACTTAATGCAGTGTAATATCATTTTGTGTGGTGTATATTCGTGCATTCAAATCTCTTATTGCATTTTTCATGTTATTATTATTATTAACATGCCTTTTGATGATGTAATCATACCATGTGCCTTTGCCAATATTTGTTATTGTGCTTGAGCAAATAAGTCATTGTCATTGTAAAGTATACAGCTTATATTTAACTTTTCCAAATGTCTTGAAGTTTATAATTTTACAAACATATTAATTGGTCCGGTCATTTAAATTTGTCTTCTTCTTTAGTAATAAATACAATACATATGGTATGGAATTTCCTTTCCTATTTCTGATTGTAGTGCCAGCTGGCATTGCCGGCATCATCTACATATATGCCAGACAGAAATACTATGAGGGATATTGTAAAAGCGTGAAAGGAAGGTAAGGAAATAACAAAGTATGTTGCGGTCAGTGAGAAAGTTTTCTTTCCAAATAACAAACCTACATCAATCTGCTATAATTCATGTATAATTGTAGATAAATATTTTACCCTTTGCAGAATATTCGAGGCAAGTTACATGAAACATTAAATCTATCTTTTACAACGGACGGGCGTGGATCCAGAAATTTTTGAAGAGGGGGTCAGCCATCAAGGAATTTTCAGAGTTGGGCTCCACCCATGTTTTTGTGCTAAAATTACTTATTTTCCACAGGAATACGACAAGAACAGTAATTTTTGTTGAATCTCAGGGTGGGCCCAAACCCTTGATCCACCCCTCTGGATTTGCATATTACTGGTACATGTACATGGATCAACTCTCCTATTATATTTAGATGCACATTACGGAAAATCATAAGTATGAAATTCAAATAATTCCAACTGTGGCATCCTATATTGCTGACTTAAATGAATCTCTTTTTGAGATGTTTCTATGAAAATGAAGTAGCACAGTACTACATGACTATATCTGAGAATTTGTGTTCACTTAACTACTGAATTACATTGTATTTATCAAAAAAAAAAAAGGGGGGGGGGTTTCAGGACTGAAAAAAGAGTTTTAACACTAACCAAGGACTTTAGGTTGTAGACTTACCAAAGAATTCAATCAGTCATGACTTGACAACAATTTAATGAGCAATAATGTCCATGAAAAAGCACCACAATGACAGTATTATGAGACATCCTCCAACAAAATATGGATGTTACATTACTGGCAAGTAGTACTCTCCAGCAAACATGAATGTATATCGTTATATTGCTTCCAGGTTGCTTAATATGTTTCCTTTTTGATGAATTCCAAAGCTTAGGTGCATGCTCTAAAGAGGGTCAAATGAGGGCACATTTTCATAGCCACAGGCATAGACCTTGATAATGTGTTGTGTGTAGTACCACTGGGTCATTTGGCTTTGATAATGGTTGGACACCATTCCATTGATCCTTATTGTTAGTAAGTTACAGTACCATTTGGCCTTAATAATGATTGGACACCATTCCATTGATCCTTAATGTTAGTTGGGTACAGTACCATTTGGCCTTAATAATGGTTGGACACCATTCCATTGATCCTTATTGTTAGTAAGTTACAGTACCATTTGGCCTTAATAATGGTTGGACACCATTCCATTGATCCTTAATGTTAGTAAGTTACAGTACCATTTGGCCTTAATAATGGTTGGACACCATTCCATTGATCCTTAATGTTAGTAAGTTACAGTACCATTTGGCCTTGATAATGGTTGGACACCATTCCATTGATCCTTATTGTTAGTAAGTTACAGTACCATTTGGCCTTGATAATGGTTGGACACCATTCCATTGATCCTTGTTGTTAGTAAGTTACAGTACCATTTGGCCTTAATAATGGTTGGACACCATTCCATTGATCCTTAATGTTAGTTGGGTACAGTACCATTTGGCCTTAATAATGGTTGGACACCATTCCATTAATCCTTAATGTTAGTTGGGTACAGTACCATTTGGCCTTGATAATGGTCGGACACCATTCCATTGATCCTTAATGCTAGTAAGTTACAGTACCATTTGGCCTTAATAATGGTTGGACACCATTCCATTGATCCTTAATGTTAGTTTGGTACAGTACCATTTGGCCTTGATAATGGTTGGACACCATTCCATTGATCCTTATTGTTAGTAAGTTACAGTACCATTTGGCCATAATAATGGTTGGACACCATTCCATTGATCCTTAATGTTAGTTTGGTACAGTACCATTTGGCCTTGATAATGGTTGGACACCATTCCATTGATCCTTATTGTTAGTAAGTTACAGTACCATTTGGCCTTAATAATGGTTGGACACCATTCCATTGATCCTTATTGTTAGTAAGTTACAGTACCATTTGGCCTTAATAATAGTAGGACACCATTCCATTTATCCTTATTGTTAGCTAGGTACAGTACCATTGGACATTGTTGTTGATTGGGTAGTAGTGTTTCTGCCTAGGAAGGGAATGACTCCCTGAATTTCTTTGTTTATTTCATTTCAGCAAGCCAATATCACTAACAACTTACTCACCCCAGACTTAAGATCTATTTATACAATGTAGTTAAAAGCACACGATACATAGTAATAAACTTCTGGTAATCTTTTATTCAGGTTACCAGGATTCAAGCTATCAGTATTATGTATTCAGAGTTTACTCTTGATGTTTGGTCTGGGTTTCACCAACTTCCTTTTGGAGGAATATGCCGGATTTAGCATGAAGGACCATTTGATGAGGTACATAAAGTTTTGAGGAAGACAAAAAGACGCAACAGCTAAAAATATTTCAACAAATTCAAAGGAACAAGAGTCTGGCCATTGTGTCAGTTCAAATTCACCAAAAAAAATTTGTATTAATATTTTTTTATGAAAATATATTATATCAGAAATTGTTTTGATATAAATGTATACTGAAATTTTTTAATGTGTTCTGTTGTCTGTACTCTACAAGATACATTTATTTGTGGGCTTGATCCTTGTTTTACATCACGCCAAGATTATTTCACTTCTGTGGTGACCACTTTGCCTAGACATATGCAACAGACCCATCTGAAGTAGTGAGGAATAATTCACATGCTATGTGTACCATGACACACGAATTTGGTTGTAATTAGTGCCCTACGGGTAAAACCATGAGGAGACTATAGGTTTCTACTCTGCATGTCTGTCGGTCTGTCTGTCCGCGACACTTTTATTTTCCTGACTCGTTTTTACAATGATTGAAGTTATTGACTTGAAATTTGGCATGTAACTTTCTATCAATGACTTACAGAAAAAGTTTAAGTTTGGTCATGACTGACCTCTTTTTGGAAGAGTTATGGCCCTTGGACTTAGCAAATTTATGGAAACCGGTGGGGTACATGAATTACCTCAGCAAGTTCAGCTCTACTCAATATGCTTGTTGTCTCATGAGGATATAGGTGAAACAGTAGTGGGAATTGAACCCGACCTTCTTAATCATGTGCCAAACACCTTGTAAACCGAGATATGCTGACTCAACAGATTAACTTGTTTTTATGTTAATTTACGTCGAGCCAAAATTTCTGCACTTCCAATGCAATATTATTTGCCCAATATATTGAATAGAAATTTAGACTCGTACAATAAACCCTCTTACTGGAGTGAAGGATGTTTTACATACAAACATTTACCGTGACGTATGGCCTTGGTTTTTACAACCTCATCTGAGAAATTGGATATGATAATTTGCTGGTCATACTCTAACATATGAATTTTTACCCTCACACGCTATCAAGCTACTCTGGTTCACAACAGAGGAAACAGTATGTTATAAATACTTTATACAAAATATGGCCTTGATCTGATTTAAAATGCAGATGTTTGTATTCATAGATCAGTAATAATAAAAGTGCCATCCATTCATCCAAAATTATGTAACATAAAGTCTGTAAGAGTCTTTCCTGTGATTATAGAGTCAAGTATATAATACCTGATCATGTGATAGTGTATTTCAGCCTTATCTGTAACTAAACAATGATCTCCAGTCACTACCCTTAACACTCGCACAAACTACACAAGGAAGCTTAAAAGGGGGCCTTGGTGCACAAGCTATGCAGGAACATGTACACCTTGATTGCAAATGGGCATTCGTTTTCCTTCTATACATTTTATTTTTTTTTTAGTGAAATATCCTTGCAGTAAAGAATTGCGACACATATAGTTTATTTTACTGCAATATTCATCTATGAATGAACATGGCCGTAAACTGTACATTTTCACATCTTTGAACACTTTTCTATGAGTGTAGTGATGAATAAGTGTACAAAGTTCAGTACTTGCTTCACATAATACAATCATAGTATGATCTGCACTCAAATAAATAAACCATATTGTGTGTATCATACTAAACTGATATAAATTGGATGTTCAGTAATGAAGACCAAGCTGAAGAGAGTCAAGTGAACATATCTTTGATTGGTGTGTTCATTGGTAGTTTTTTTTTTCCTTTCGAATAATTTTGAAACACAAAATTCAACACAACTGATCAAGAGATTCTTTTATCATGGACGGAATAAATAAATACATTTTACATACGAAGATCACAGTTCATCTTTTACATAATGTATATGTCCCAAGGTTTACATACAAATAAAACAAAACGCACATAAGGTTTTCTTTTTCATGAAAATGTCACTTGTATTAACAATAATAAACTTTCTTTCCTACGAAAAAAAAACTAACAATACATGTGTATATACCAATGTACGTGTCACCTACTACAGTTTTAGTAAGTTAGATGTTTTACTCATTAACAGCTATATGAACTCCAACAATATTGTATATCAGAAATTCAAATTAAACAGATAAAAAATAAATAAATAAACAGAAAAGCTACTGTTTCCTGTATAGAAAACTCCATCTTCACAGTTTATCATCAACACTTAATGTTTATGTGATTTCTCTGTAAGCTATGCTGAAGTCTCAAAGAATTGCACTAAGGTTTGTAAGTCATAATTGTCCAAGACCTCCAGCAATGCAGGAACTTTGCCCTTGACATTTTGACCTCTGAACTTGAACTTATCAATGTACAGATCTGTGATCATACCTACAAAGATGCAAAAATATAAATTACTAAAATAAGAATGTTCCAACATTAATAAGATGTACACAAAAAGTGCATTTTACCCGGTAATACACTAAAATATATTTCCAATGTGTGAAATTAACTAAATAATTTTTTTTTCGCATCATTAATCATATTACTGAGGGAGGAAAAGAAGAATCGTCTCTCATGGAAATAATAAAATCAAAGAATATCATTGTGACATTTGGCCTACATGGATAATTATTATACATGATAACATCCCAACTAGGCATCTAGCTGGATACATTGTTACTTTAAATTAGGTCAGTCAAAGCCACCTGGACTTTTGCAGTAGGACTGAAAATGGGTACACATTTTCCGACTTTGCATTTGCTTTTAAAAACAACAACAAAATCTTTGTACATGAATCTACTTCAGTTTTGGGCTTTCTTCTTTACTTTTCTGTTTCAAAAATTTAGGAACCCAACAAATCCCCAGTTACACTGATCTTTTAATACGTAGATTTCCTGAGTTATACTTACCATACAGCCTCTCTAGATGACATGGCTGGCGTTTGTATTCTGCCTGCAGAAGGTCAGCATCGTCCAAGATCTGTTTGTATTCCCCAGACATAAAACTGGTGTCGTTCTCATGTACCTGAAGCTCCTAAATAAACCATTATTACTCTTTATTTTACCGTATATTTATTTACATTAACATCAGTAGCAAAGATTTAGTTCACTTTGAGTAGGGTAAACTACTTTGGATATAGTAGGCCGACACAATTTTAATTCTTTCAATCATATAGATCTATAGTAAGAAATAAATCTAATAATGATTCTATCTATCTATCTATCTATCTATCTATCTATCTATTTATTTTGGCATTATAAATATCCCATAGAATCAATGATAACCTGTGTTTGCAACAATAAAATAACTGAGATCAAACATGAGAAATATCTTTACATGGTTCATACAGAAATATAGAACTCAAAACACAGGTCTTTTCCAGGACTGAAGACCAATTTTCCAGGTCTAACTTTGTATGAAAACTAACATCTTTTAATTTAAAATTTGAAAACCATGGTTCGTTGCTAGTATAACAGGAAGTGAAAAAACCATGAGCATGCTTCTGCACATGTATAAACATTAAAAGCGGACCCTGATCTAGATATGACAAATCCGGATGAGATAAAAAGTGAGGTTACGTGAAACATGTTGATGGGTAAAAAAAACCCCTTATAATACATCTACAAACCGACCAATTTCCAACTTTCAGCATATAAAAAATGAAATGCCAAAACTGAAAATATGTAAATAAACTACAAGACTAAAAGACAATAACATTTGGTACGTACTTTCAGTGCATCGATAAGCTGGACTTTCTTGGCTAACAGAAGTTGATACTCAAGCTTGGGGTGGATCAAGTTGAGTGTGAAAGGAATAGATTCCTCTGCAATGTCTACAAATTAAACAAAGAACACATACCTTATAAAGGGATTTATATTCTATCAAATGATTAAAAGTTTTGAGGCTTTAATGCTAGCTGTCCTATGAATTATACCACAATACAAATGTAGTGAGAAACAGTATGGAACTAAAAACCAGAACACCTACAAAGTGTATGATTCTATACGTTATTGCCCTTTCATGGTTGCTTGATCTCAATGTTAATTAAATTTCTTTTAATCTTTCCAAGTATGCAGTTGCAGAAATAAAGTATCAAGAAAAAACTATATGAACAGTGTCCTTTACCTTTGGGCCATGCACCATAGTATGTTCTGTCATGTATATTAAAAGAAACTGCTAAAATGGTATGGCCAGATTGCAAAGTAAATTCAATGTCAAAAGTCATGGATATCAATTGAAAGCTCTGGTCGTAAAGAACTTATGCATTAAGCATTAAAGCCCTATCCCTGTTGATTCAAAAGATGCAGCAAAAATTAATGTTTTTTAAAGATAGGTCCAAAATCAAGGTCACTAAGTCAACAGTCATGGCAAAACTTGAAAGCTGTGATCATAAAGAACCTATGTGTGAAGCATTATGTTTTAAGTTTATACTCCACTTAGCTACTGAGGTTCTGCTTCAACTGAAACTTCACCAAAATGTTGACGAACAGACATCCGGACGAACAGACATTGCCAATCTATAGAACGGAACTGCTTTGCAAAAATGAGTCAAACAACTGTAATACTATCCTAATGGACCTTTTTCCAATTTAAAATGTTGTAAGGGATCTAACAGTGGACAAACCACTTTTTGCCAAAATTGTCCTTATATTAATTTAATGTTTGGATTGTAACATCACAGTAATGTGATGCAAATCTTAACTGCAAAATTTCATTTATTCAGTATTGTCTCATATATCAAAACTACAGTACTGTAACATCCCAGTAATGTAAATCCAAAAGAAAATTATGCTATTTCTGACATACCGTATGTAATGTCAAGTCTGATTTTCTTCTTGGTGGCTTCCTTGGTCAAAACATCCTTCAGGATGGAAATAGTAGATATATTGTCCGAGCGGAACACAGCTTCACCCTTTTTCCCTGTTTTGTTACTGCCACTATCAAATGTTGAAAATTAATAAATTATTTAGCATTAGTTCTATAAAAATGGTCTCATTTATATAGCTATCATTATCTAATATTCCTCATGATGCTTCATAAGAGAAATCAATATTTATATATCACAAAAACTCTCTGTTTCCACGAATTTTCAGCCACCTTGTCTTTATCTAGTGGTTTATAAAAAAAAACACCATTTAAAAATTGTATCTTTCTGGAACCCACTAGATAAAGTGTTCTTGTGATAATATATTAATTTATAATTTGTGATGCCTTTATTTAACATTCACTAATCGTACAAAAATATTTCATGTAATCACATTTTGTTATTATTTATTAAATATCTAAGTCACCTTTTCAGTTTTTCATTTACACCATAAAGCATACTAATAATAACAACATTTTTTAAACCAATAATAAGAATGCTTTATATGTAATATAGATTTAAAAAGATTAGACAAGGGAATAGAGTATATACATGTTATTCAAAAAACCCAAGAGGCAAGATATAATAGAAGTATGTTGCTATACATATCTATATCAAGCTGATATTAGTTTGTATGTGTCTTTTCTTTTATTTAAGTTAAAAGCTGATGTAATGATTTTTCCATAGTCAGAGTTCCACGGGTGGTCAAACTTCTTTTTAGAAGGATGCATCTGACCATGGATTCCCCCAAGGTGACTTATGCAACTATACATGTGTATAAAATGTCATACATTATTATCATTGTAGATTTTGACAGGTATCTTTTCATTTGTGAAACATTAACATGCTAAGCCAGGCCTTGCTATACAAATTGCTATGACAACCACGATCAACAGAGGCAACACTGGACATAACCATGCAAGCAATCATCAGGAATCAATCTCATACTGACTTGGGGTCAAATTCTCTACCACATCACTTACAACCTCGCAAACTTGCAAACACATAGACCTATTGCATATACATATATAAACATCTATTGTACTCATTGAGGCCTCTTCATAATTTCTAATCCTAAATTTTAGATTTACATTCAATATTTTGATATAGGACATATACAGGGTACATAGTTCTCTTTAACCTTTATTTAACCATATGAATGTCAGAAAGCCATTAACAACAGGATTGAATGTATTATACATGAACTGTGATAAAACATGTTGAAAGAATTTGATTGTTTATTTCTCTAACCATTTTATTTTTCCAGAAAGGTGCTGATGATAAAGAATTTTATCGAGATTTGTACATGTATATGTTTTATCATAAAAAGTACAGTGAAAATATCCATATGTTAATATACATGTAATAAAGCACATTATGAAGAATTTATATATAAGCACCAAATGTATGTTTATCCATTTAATCTTAGTAACATACTCCATATCTGGTATTCAGAATAAAGTAATATCTTCAAATACAAGATGATTAAGAATGCAATGGTATTACACAATACAATGATGGAAAAGCAAGGAAATAAATTATCAAATGAAGTTTCTTCTATATCATAGATGGGGTTATAAAAAGTCTGAATTTTACAATTGAATACTCGATTTAAAACAAACAGAAATTATTTTTAATAAGGTATTTTTTGTGAAACAATAATGTTCGAGGGATAATAGTTTTTTTTAAGTAAGAGAAATTCCCTTTAGGACAGGTGAACAATCAGACAAATGGACAAACAAAATGCAGTATACTCGAAAATTATTCAGACTGAGAGAAAAAACAATGTTAAAGAAAGTGGGAATCTATGAAAAAGATTACAGAATAAACGATGTATATAGAAATGCCAACATTTCCCAAAGTTTTTGAAACGTTTAGTGAGATATGAACTTCAAACGTGCTCCTTCACACCAGAGGTGCATGCTGGGTAATACTTTGCAAATGTATACAAACCCATCTACACTGGTCCTATCAATGAATTATACATAGTGCTTAATAAGGGTTATTAGTTGTATTGATTAATATGGAAATAAAACCAAGAATTATATACATATTTTATAATAATAATTACAATGTGTACAATAAATATAAAATAAATTTATCATTTTTAAGAAACTCAATCACATACTTTTCTTTGTCAACATGAAACTGCAAAAATCTTTTTATTGTTAAATCATTCTTATTAATTATACTCCACTTGCATAGGTGGATCTAGAAATTTTGAAATGGGGGGTTGTAGACTCTCATGACTAATGTTTTGCACTACTCCTTCAGGTAAAGGCGGAGAGGTTGCAGCCCTAAATATGGTTGAAAATGATGTTTTTTTGTAAAATTTTCCAACCAAAGGGGGAAATGCAATCCCTGCACCCCCCCCCCCCCTCCTCTAACTCTGCCAACGATTTCGCACAAAAAGAATCAGCATTAAATAATAGTATACATAAAAATTAAATAAAACATTGCTTTGAAGTTCGACATAATAGCAAAATACTGTAAGTAAAACATGTGTACACATGTATTGAATAATAATGTAGAAATGTATCTTCAAATACAAGCAGGATCCCTCACTACTTCAGATGGATCTGTTTGCTTAGGTTTAAATTTTGAGTCGTCACTATATAAGTGTAATTATCTTGGTGTGACGTAAATCAAGAAAACAAAAACAATCTGTCTTTAAATAGCGAATATTATGTTACAGATATTACAAATTTGTAAAAATAAAAACATTTAATGTATAATCTACATAACTGACCCTTTCGTTTGTGCTCGAAAAATTGTTAAATCAGATGACATCACAATACTTTAAACTTCGGTCATACCTCGGTTAAACATTGAAAATGTACTGTGACATCACGAAATTCAACAAAATATTCCGCAAAAGCGATGACTCAATTATGTAATCTAATATCATCATTTTGTAATACCAATATCAGTGACTACAAAAGCAAAATAGTATCTTATTTAGCAAAATAAAACAATTCCATTTTCTACATTGCATATGCACAAAAAAGAACATTTATGACAATTTTTAGAAATTTACATTCAAACATCCAGGTCATTACATACCTGTAGACACACTCAAGCTGTGTGTCCAGAAATGTGGAAACGAAATGGAAAGTGATGCATTCACCTGGAGGTGTTCTCTCTGGCAACTCTGGCAAACAAAAGCATACCCAGGAGTGCATTTCTGCCAGACTGAAAGCTCCAGATAACTTGATGGTGTTGAGTGGTCTGTAAAACAAAAATCAACGAAAAGTTCATGAAATGCCGATGCCCTGTAATTGACAGACTTGTTCAGAAATATTTTTGAACATCTAGATCACTACGTGTAGGTAAATATATTTGGTACCAATCTGAAATCCTGTTACAAGAAACACACACATACACGTATCAAAGCTGTAACTTAAACAAGAGGCCCACGGGCCTTATAGGTCACCTGAGTATTGTGTAACAACTTTCAAATAACTTTGGTTCGTGTCTTAAACCAGAGGTCATGAAATTCACAATGCACAATTTTGAAAGAGGCACTATTGCTTATCATTATTTATTTATAAACTTAGCATGCTTACTCTATTTACTTAATACCCAGAGATTGATTGGAGTATAAACAAAGAGAAAATGCATTTCCAATTTATAACCAGTTTTGTACCTCACCCCAAAAGAACCACTGACCCTGGGGCCATTTATTTGGGGGGGGGGGGGGGGGGGGGGTTAAAAATAACCATTTTGCTAGATGCACCTTTTTTCATCAGAAATATATATACTTGGAACCCAGGAGCAAAGGAAAATATATTCAAAGAATTAATGTATTTTCACTATATAATCAATAAAGCCCCACCCTAACACCATAATACTGACCCTGGGGCCATAAAATTCACAATTTTGGTAGAGGCACCCTTGCTCATCATAACTATGTGCTTTGATAGAAGCAGAGAAGAAGATTTTCAAAGAATGTATGCATTTTCACTATATAATCAATAGGGCCCCACCCTAACATCAGAACCCTTAACCCTGGGGCCATAAAATTCACAACTTTGGTAGAGGCACTCTTGCTTATCATAACTATGTACTTAGTTGGTTTATTTAATACCCAGGAGCAGAGAAGAGGATTTTCAAAGAAATAATGCATTTTCACTATATAATCCATATAGGGCCCCGCTCTAACACCAGAACCCCAGAGGAGCAGGCGTGGTGTAGTGGTTAAGCGCTTGGCTTGCGGCGCCGACGATCCGGGTTCGATTCCCGGGTTGCGCCACTATGTTTAAGAGGTTGGTAACCTCCTGCTTCCATGTCGCGATATAACTGAAATATTGTTGAAAGCGACGTAAAACACCAATCAACCAACCAACCAACCAGAACCCCTGACCCTGGGGCCATAAAATTCACAATTTTGGTAGAGGCACTCTTGCTTATCATAACTATGTACTTTATTTGTTTATTTAATACCTAAGAGCATAGAAGAAGATTTTCAAAGAAATAATGCATTTTCACTATATAATCAATAGAGAGCCCCACCCTAACACCAGAACCCCTGATCCTGTGGCCATACAATTCACAATTTTGGTAGAGGCACTCTTGCTCATCATAACTATGTACTTTGTTAGTTTATTTAATACCCAGGAGCAGAGAAGAAGATTTTCAAAGATTGCATTAATTTTAGTGGTTTTGGCCCCACCCCTCAGCCCCTGGGGGAGCAGGCACCATGAAATTCACGATTTTTGTTCCCCTTCAGCCATAGATGCTTTATGCCAAATTTGGTTAAAATTGGTTCAGTGGTTGCAGAGAAGAAGCTGAAAATGTTCAAATGTTAACACACGACGCACGACGAACGACGACGGACGAAAACAGATAGCAATAGGTCACCTGAGTTTATTCAGGTGACCTAAATATTCAACAAACACTCAGATGGCTCGAACAAAACTACATGACCAAAATAACAATATAACAGAATGAGTAACCCTTACAGCTAGATTTGTTTCAATTTAATTCAGTCAAATACTGTGAGTAGTTTTATTACAATTCTATAAAATTATGGCACCAAATTTCAAAATGACTTCAGTATGCACTTTCACAAAGAATCGTAAGTTTTCCTGAAATTTTTGTATGTATGGATTCCTTAATGACTCAAGGATTTATTTTGTACATAAAATAAAATTATGTAATATTCTTTGTGAAAATATCTGCAGGTCTTCAACATTATATGATGCCTTTGGCACAAGACTATTAACTGCAGTATCACATTTTGCCTCCGAAAGTAATAAACGCCTGCATATTATTATCTATTGTTTTTACCTGTTATCATCAAAGACGTGTGTCCTCTGATGTAACGAGAGTGGTTTAATCTGGTATTGTATGACTTGACAGGTTTTAGGTTGGACTCGTGGAGTAACATAAGCCTGTAGTGTTCCATACTGTCCCTCTATGGAGCGAATCTTCAACTCAAGGCGAGTGGTATTGGCTTGACAACGGTAAGTGGCCAACAGGAAATTTCCTTCCTGTAAAGAGTTTGTAAGAACAGATCACTATTATAATGAAATGTTGTCTGGATGAGTATCATGAAAGACTGGCATGTAAATAAAGGGTTATGAGTTGGTTCTAGTCAGATTCTTGGCTATAGTTGCATAGACTCGAGTGTTCTTGCTATAGGTATGGGATGATAAGGGGTCGAAATACTCTAATGGTGAGTTCCACCATCGAAAACATATTGCGAGTTAGAAATTATGTTGAGTTCAGCCAACTTTCATGAGTTCAAGATTCCTAATGTTGAGTTAGAAAGAACATTCTGGGTCCGGCGCCATAAACTGAGAATATACTTAAGTCAAAAATTTCATTTTAATTCATTCCATTATCAAACGTTCAAATGAATTTTAATGCAGAATGGTTTACTTCTGTTTATTAGTACAATAAAACTAAATAAAATCCAAATTCCCGTTATTAATTCATTAATGAACAGAAGAATATGAATTTTTGACTTAAGTATATTCTCAGTTTATGGCGCCGGACCCTGGTGACCTGATCAAAAGCGAAGGAACAGAAATTTAATTATTCCATTATATATATTTAACCTTGTTTTGACAGTGAAATATTAAATTCCGTTCAATTTTTTAATTTTATGCCTTACCATACCTCAGTACACATGTATGTACATGGTGTTACATGTTGAGTTTTGAAGCTAAGTACATCTTACATCATTACACATACATATACATGCCATGGCATGTTAATTTTCAAAGCTAAATAGAATGTTACAATTATATTTAACTATAACACTACCTCTGGATTACAAGCACTATAGCTGACCACGGCAGAATTCTTCTCTACATCTAACAGATCTATTGGTACATCACTCTGAAATTGAAAACAAATTAAACTAGATACTATTTATAGATATCAAGTCCCTATAATAAAGTTTACTTAGTATACAAGAACAACACAAAGTTAAAATCACTAATAGAAGATTAACAAGAGCAACATCTCACGTTTAAATTGAATCAGTAAACATATGCACTGTGACCTTGACCTTGCAGATATGACTTTGGTTCAAAGTCATGACACACCCTTTGGACCTGGGGAACACTTTTGTGAAATATTATTCAAATCCATGCACAAAGAAAAAAGTTATGGCCCAGATAACGATTTACCCATCACATGCTCCAGGACCTTGATCTTGCAGATACGACCTTGGTTCCTGGCCACGACACACCGTCTTCCCATAATGACCATTTCTATCAAGTCTGTAGAAACTATGCTTCTGACAGACATCGCCATAACATAATACATTCCGTCAATTGACGGGTGTATAAAAATTGAATAAGGATAAAAAATACACAGCACCGCTGAAGAAAGTTAATATTATTTCTGTATCCAAACTTCTATTAGGTCCAAGAAGGTACCAATCAGTATGATTCTATGAAAGTTTATACACTAAATCCGATGCTATATAGTACAGATTCAGGTGTATGAAACTCAATTCTATGTCGGGTGTGTAATTTGGATAAAAAATCCTTATCAGCAGAGCTCGCAAAATAAAATATGCACTTTTGTTATTTTGATGCTTTAAGCTTTTAAGGATTATTTCATTTGCATACAGGCTGCACTTGTAGCATAAACTACGAATGTTTCATCTCCTGCCTTGCAATCTCATGAACTGAAGATTTAAGAGATCTTTGAGACACAACCTGTTATAATAATCTTTAAACTGACCCTCCAATCATTTTCCCCAGCATTGTTTACTGAATCTATGGAGTAAGAACCACCTATGGCCATAAACAAGTGATGAAATTTTTTTCTAAACTACATTTGATATTTGCAGCGACTTTAATTGCTTGTCTAATAGTGTCAATGGTCCGGGTTTGATCCTTGAAAGCTTTATTTGGTTTTAGAGGGAGTTTATTTCCTTCTAGCATGTTGCAATACAGCTGAAAATTTGTTGAGACCTACATAAAACCAATACACAGAGCATGTTAAGGTCATATCCTTCTTATTCAGTTTTAGGATAGATTTGCTTCAAAACTCAACCAGTTTCTTCTTATGGTATCTCATAGAGGTTCATAGTGAAGTCTGTTGTTGTTACCAAAGGAAAATCTGGAGATTTTACAATTTCCTGGATTGACTGATTTAAACGCTTTTCATTGCCATGTATAGGAAAAACAAAAAATTACTCAATATCCTATTTCTGGTGGATACTTTCTCTTCATATTTGATTTGAAATATATTGGATACATAATCATCTGAATAAAGCAAAGAAATTGAAACCATTCCATATAAACTTTTCTGTGAAAAGACAAGAAAATCTGCATTTGCAATATTCCTGGCAATCCTGAAGCTTTATTCATAACAAAATTAGAGTTGCCTTTCTTGTCATCAACTGCATTTGATCTGAGGAACTCTCTAGTGCAGAAATGTAAAAGTTTTGCAAGCCAGATATGTCCTTAATTTTGTAGGAAAAAAATTCAGCTAAAAATGTAAGAGTTATCTCTCTTGCCATGAACATTTTCACATTACCTGTAAGAGGACATTATCGATAGGTATTTGTAATTCCAGGCTGAGAGTATAGCTAGCATCCTCTCTGTTCAACACAAACTTGTCGTTGATGTTGAAGTGCGGTACAGCAGATATAGCTGTTTTATTGGAGGCAGTCTGTTGATATTTCTCACGTTCACTGACTACTTTAGTCTGTAGTTCATCTAACTCTTGTCTATAGATAGCAAGTATATAGATCAACTTTATTGCAAACACTTCATTACCATTTAATTATAATCTGATTACTTCATATTTGTCATCATCACTCAGTTCAATGACCATGTCAAACTACATGTACAAAAAATAAAGGTATTGAAAAAAAAAATGTTACTTTTGTCTATCCAATATTCATGGTATCTTTTCGTTGTATATTTATATCTTGATATTTAACCCTTTAAAATAATAGCAATAGAATCAAGCAAATTTGAATTTATTTTCATATATAATTTTTTAAATAATTTGTCAATATAAGCAGTGAGAATGTCAAAGTTATACAATATATACCACAAAATTGTATGTGAAAAAAATAACTACAATTAAATTTTTTTTTCGGTCACTATATATTTCTGAAACAGATAATAGATCTACTTTTGCAGTCAATTCTGAAGAGATGTGAAGTCAGCAGAACAAAATTTTCTCTTCTTAAGCAAAGCTGAGTAATTTATCTGGATTAAAGAATCTGCCAAGTAATGCAAAATCTGCCAAACCACCGGCAGTTAACGTCCTAATCTAATCTACATATGAAAATTCACACAATCATGTAAATCATAATAATACAAATACTGGTTCTTATAAATATATATATTTATATATGGAGGAATGGCAACAACAACATAAACAAAGATCAAAACATAAACACTAGGGATGATATGATCATGTGACTAAGATCACATGACCTTTGTTCTCCACCTACTTCAATGAATTCATTTTTATTACAGCTGCGGCATCAACCAGCCTTTCTGTAGGTCCTAACCCCTTAGTCTGTTCTTCAGATGTTAGACCAACAACCCAGCCTGTGTAAAGGAGGAATACGAGAAGGTCGTGCTAAGAAAGGGAACCAAACCACAACCAAAATATGTTCCAGCTGTATGGCAACTGTCAATACACATCAATGCGAGCTTTAATGACTTACAATCATTAGGATTTTAAGGGTTAAAGAAAAATAGTTCCATTAACTTATGTTTGTCCTCTGAAGTACATTTAAATCGAATCTTAAAAATTTGTTCAGCGTAGCTGGAACTTTAAGTGAATGTGAATCAACTGTATGTATAATTCAAGGTAGGGAGGTATCATAATTTATATATTATAATGTATTGACATTTTTATACAGCTGGTTCGTGAAGTAGCAGTTATGAGTGTACTTTTTTTTTCAGTCAAGAAATAATTGCAGTCTTAGCTTTGTGGATTTCATTTTTTAAATATTCATTTTGTGCAATTAAAAAAAATTGGAAACAATACTCCCATTTAAATTTGCATGATTTTGCAAGCAATAGGTCATATATTTATTTCCAAAACTGTCATAACATATGACAAAAGCAATTGAAATCAAATGTATATTATAAAAATATAAATGGAATCCGATATATACATATATCTATATTTTTCCAATTAAAAATGTCATGTCTTTGACAAAATTTCACTTTTCAATTCATGATTTTCATAATACAGAGTTATCTCCCATTTGATGTCAAAACCATTATGATGTCAAAGAAATCCTATGGAAGAGTCATTCCTGTTTCTCCATTTCCCATAGTTTGATATCGGTTTCCTTATATTTGGTTTCCATCACAGTTACTTTACGTAAGGTACATAATCAAAGAGTAGATAACTCTGTGTTATAAAAAGACCCAATACTTGCTGAAAGAGAAAAAAAATACACTCACTGCCTATTAAAAATTGTCATGGTGATAGTATGAACAAAATTCTACATAATGTGATAAAACTGAGTACAATACTCTAATTATTCATGATGAGCCTGTAAAATATATAATATTCAATACTAAAGCACAAAAAGCCGAAGCATCTTTGAAACAGGTGCAGCCGATTTAAAATCTCCTTATCTCCCACTTTCAACAAAAAATTTCTTAAAAAGTAGAAATTATCATTATAAAATATCTTAAATCATTTCTCTAAATTTGAGATAAAAAGGTAATTAAAAGTATATCTGGAAATACATGTATGTATGTAAATCGTTTTCCCTGACAGCTTTATGCTACTTTTATCAACATATTTATTTGTTATCTTTTTTACTGTATATGAATTCTAATAAAACATTTGCAATAGGTGGTAACTGAAGCCATACACTGACTGCCTACAGTGCAAGAAATAAAATGTCTATTTATAACATAACTGAAATCAGACAAGCACATATAAGCATTGGAGAAAGGAATTAAACAAAAAAAGAACTGACTTAACCTTTAGCCAGAAATTAAAACTGATTTCTCCCACAAGTTTGTGTGATCACAAAAAATGCTCAGCATATTATGAAAATCTATACATGCCACATTAAAGAATATAATTATGTCGTTATAATGATACATATGTTGTTGTTATAATGACATATTATCTCATTACAAAAAAAAGAGGAAGTCAAAACAGAACTTGATAATCAGAAAGAAATGTTAATCACAATGATTTGATTCAGAGATACTGTCATATCTGAAGGTTAATGAATGGCAATCACACAAACTTCACATGTAAGAACCTGTGCAAGGAAGGGTTTTTGGTAACCCACAAGCCATACTGTGAGAGATGTGAATACATTACACCCTTGTAAACTTTTACCTAAGCCCGATAATTTTATCTCGACCATCGTCGGTCAAGTGATACACATCTGGCCCCGATTCTTTAATATGGGGTTCAGATGTAAGGGAGCTAACCCAACCTGGAAAAGCAGTTCTAATTAAGTCACTGTTATTTCAAAGAAATATGTCAATCTTTCAATACCACACATTACCTGAATTGGAATCAATGTACTTGTAACCTCTTTATTAGTCAGATAAATGCATTAAAACTAAACAGCAAATAAATTATATGGTAACCGTTTCTTTTTTCACAGAATTTTCCTAAAGATATACATGTACATCTTTTTGAAGAAAATTTTGTAAAAAATGCAAACAATTATATTTTAACAAGAACAAGTTTTGTATGGTAATGACCCTTTAAAAGAGTGACTTTATGATGCTATTATATTGTCATAATGCATATACAATCAAAAACTGATCACACAATCCACAAGCAAGGAATCAGAAATTATGATATTTAAAGCATATAAAACAATAATATTTCAATAATTAAGTCTTCCTTCCCCTTTTCCATCATGTGATACATGTTCTACGTGTATGTTGCTTCTTGTCACTTTTTGAAAAATTACCATTTATGTTTAATGACATCACAAGCTCAGGGTTTTTAAACTTTAACCTATTGCCAAGCTATTTTTCAATGGTTGCTGAGGAGTTTTTAACATGTATACCTTTAGCTAGATAAACACTCTGGGTTTATATTCCAGCGACTGAATATATATCTAACATAACAATAGATCTTGCAAGATTTGAACATATATAAGTATACCTTTATAAAATGCTTGAAAAGCTAGGGTCAGCAAAAACTTGCAAGACGTGTACAAGGGTATATATTTAAATTATAAGCGTAATATTATACTAAATTAAATGCAAAATGCAATAAGCTGCAACATGCAGTTAATCAATACACATTTGCATATTCTTGATTATGTAACAAAACCTCAGAAATAAGTACAATTCATATATCGATATAAACAAGTTTTCCTACAAATTTGTATTTCAACAATTTTATGTATCCAAATGAAGTTACATCTGTGACATAGTCACTCTTACTATATACTGATCAAAATACAATTCTGTATTACATTCTTCCAGTCCCCCATCCTCCTCTGTGAGGGGAAGGTGATATCACATGCTACGGCTTTAAAGAATGTAAAAATATTCAAAAAGATTCCAGTTAAAAAAGAATTAACTAAGTACTCTGTAAATTTTTCATGCATTTGTTCATGTTTGAAAACTACAGTATCAATCAAAAGTAGCTTGAAGTTTTATTTCCATTCACATTTTATTAGAAACAATTAAAGTTCGAAAAGCTCTTACCAGCATACGTAGAACAGACAATTTCATCATAACCCTGTGATGCTACAATCCCGCCTTGTACGGAGGTCACACTCTCATTCAGACTCTGAAACACAGCAATACTTCTATTACTTTAATGTTATAATACATGTCTTTTTTGGCATTTTAATGTAAATATTATTTGGCTGTTAGTTTCTTCTTTTATGTCGAAATAAGATATTTCACTTAGATTGTGATGACATCTGTGTGATGCATTGCACAGAATTTTAGACCCTTACACTGGACCCACCAATAGCAGAGGACTCAACTTGAAACTTCATTTAAACAAGAGTTGTCAGAAGACAACAGAGCTCGCTGGTGGCAACTAAATTTAATTAGCAAAATGTTTTTTGTAAGTAAATCAATCATCAAGGTCAAGGTCAAACATAAAAATTTTGATACGTAAAGAAAGGTCTTGTCACAAGGAATACACACTTCCTTTACTGTTCATAAGATACAACCAAAGTTAAAGTTTTTTAAAAGTAGGTCAAGTTTTAAGGTCAGGGTAACAAGGTCCAAAAGTCTGGTAACCAATTAAAGCTCTTGGCACAAGGAATACACAAAGTCGTGTGAAATATTAAAGCCTTGTCTCTAATGGTTCTAAAGTTATGATCCAATTACAGTTTGTCTATATACCATGACAACAACAACAACAACAACAATGCTGGGTGTATAACAATAGCTCTCCAGACATTTGTCCTGGCAACCTAAAAATCACTAAATTACAATAGTCTTCCCTAAATCATACTGTAAAATATTTCAAGTCAGTTACATAAGTGTAAACAGATAATCATCAGGTAATTGATAAGTGATTCATCTTTATTGTAAGCACACTTGTTACACTCATCATTTAACAAAGTCCTCTTTTCATGTAAAAAGGTATGGATAGTTTTCCACAAGTAAGAATTAATGGGAGTTACCTCCCATTGGCAGCAATCTTGTATATCAAACCCTGTATTTTAATCAATAATTCAAACAAAATTAATGATTCTTCAAGACGGTTTCAAAATGTAAATCTATTGATATCTTTTCAAATATGTCTACTACGTCAACTATTTTCAAGACTGTAATAGTATTATAAATTAAAAATTAGGAAAGCCTATTTCAAATGCTCTGCTTGAAAATGTTAAGAATATATGTAGGAAAAACTATGGGTTGACTCATAAGATGGCTGGCAATGGGAGGTAACTCCAATGGATTTTGGCCTATTGAAACCTATCTAATAGATAATAAAGGTCTACTGACAAAACACAACATTACAATTATTTTAAAGAATACCATTTTTAGTTACATGTACATGGTCACTTTTCTTGAAATCTTAAGATCTCCTGTCACAAAACCAATCTACTTCCAGTCTAGTCTTGTACAAAGTTTTATTCGAATCAGTCTATTCCTATTCATAGACAAAAAGACTGAGCACTCTTCTCACCAATTTCAGGCCCATTGGCTTTTTTCAAGTGAAGATATTCACATTCACTTATCTTCCTTCAGACTGTGTAGATCAAAAAGAAATGTCTTGAATAGTCAAAAATATTTCAAGAAAAACAGAAACACTCAATATCACAAATTCTTGTTCATTATCAAGTGATCAAAACGACATATAACAAATTAATGCCAAAGTATATTAAACAGCATAGTGATCAATTTACATTTTTGTAAATTTGTGAAATTGAGCATTTTTATTTTCATTATAACCATTGCACTTTTGTTTGCAAGTCTTAGAGTGTTTCTGTAAAAATATTTCAGCACAAGGATTGATTGTTAATGGAATAAACTGTACAGGCACTTACGTGTTTAAATCTATGAATGGGCTCATCAGATTCATCATAACTGTAGACCTCTACCAGACCGTCGTCACGACCTATTATCAAGTCCTGCACGCCATCTGAGGTGATGTCAAAACTGTCGATGGCAAGTACTCCTGTAGATAAATCAAGATACAATTAAGCGAGTGCAAAAACCTCTACAGAAACATAAAATCCTATTAAACTTCTGAAAATAATTATGATTAAACCTTGGTTCTTACTGTCTCACACTCTAAGCTAACACAGCAACAAGCAACTTTTGGGACTCATACCCTGTACCTCTCAGTCACGAGATAAGCACTTTACTGATTGTTTTATGCAATTTCTGTCATGAAGGATTACTGAATTGCCATTAGCATTATATTCAAGGATCGTGTCCCACTATATAATCATATTTGTGTCATTTCATAAAAATCGCTAAAGTGGTTCTGGAGAAAAATTGACTAAAGGTAAATTTTACACAACTTTGTTACAAATGATAAAAATATCAATGCCCTTAAGGAGATGACTGAACCATAATACCTCCATTTCGCTTCTCATTAGCAAGTTCCCATCTATGTGAAGGAGCAAGCCTGAAGGAAAATAAGAAAGATACACTGTATAAATATATCCAATATAGAGCAAAACTGGACTAATATGTCTTTTTATCTTTGAAATAATGTATTTATAACTTTATTTCTATCTAAATATTAAGAAAAAGTTTTCACACATGTATAAATGACATCATTGCTTAATTCCATAATCAAAAGGCATACTACCACTTTGTATACCCTGATCAAAGAGTTTATATCACAAATATGGTGAATAGGGATCAAGTCAAGTTTTAATGGCATTTTTCATAGATAATGCATGAGTTCCAATACTTCTGATTTCATCTTAAGAGGTTTAGACTGTAACAGTTATAATGTCAAATTTTTACATAAAATTTATCAAACAGAAGCAAATCTATTTAATTAAAAAACACAATTTTATGTAGTCAACTTTCATATCTCAAAGTGTAAGGGGCCTTTGAAATCTCTTCCAGTATGAGAAAGTTAAAGTTTTCAAAGTTTCCTTGTTGCATATAAAATGAATAGAAATGTTGTTAAGATGGCATGTTTACTTCACGTTTTCGGGGGATTTTTTGAGTTATAAGAGTCTGACCATATCAGTTATGTTATCCATTAAAAACTGAAGAGGTTTTACCTCCCAATCTGGACTAGACCGACTCTGCCATCCGATGTCCCATATAATATCTCATCCCCTTCATCTCCTGCAATATCAGGTCATCAATAAAATCAAGATCACTTGGTCAAAAAACTGGAATCAATTTAAAGTTTCTGCACAATGAATACAGACTTATCAAAGCCCTGTTTCTATTCATACACAGAACAAAAAGGCTAAAAATTTATTCTGCTGAATCCCTGATTTTGAATAATCTGTCATTTATTTCATAATATCTTTAGAGAATAGTTACTGTACAATCTCACACTGTTGATAGCACACATTTTATTACGTTTCCTCTTTTAAGCAGCAAGTAAAAGAAAAATATTTCTTTTCTTTTTCTTTCAATTTCCCATTGCAATGTTCATGTTTTTTAATGTACTTTACATACAATTAATTGTCTTTTATCAGATGATTCAAACTTTCAGTAAAGTCAAACTAATCAATAAACTTCCGATTCTCCTGTAAGGTAATGTCAAGTGCAGAGGCAGGTTTGGTGAACTGGTAAAGTGTTTGGATTACGATGCAAGTAACCTGAGTTCGATTCCTATCCTACTTGATCACCTCCTCTTCCAATGTCATCATATGACCAACAAAATTGTTGAAAGCGACATCCAACACCAATCCATCAACCCTCCTTTAAGCATCAATGTCATGTAACAAACACCAAAAGATAAAATACAACATGCAACATATACATCAGAAATGTACCTCCATTTTTATCATAAAGCTGCATGACTGCTGGCGGACCTGGAACTTCTACTTCGTATAACAGCTCGGAATCCTGAATTACAAATCAATTTGAAAAATCACTTAAGAAATACATAAAAAACAAATGGCAAAAATTATTAATGGGTGTGATTTCTCACTATTGAATTTAATGTATATTATCATTACTCAATTCTTTATTCTTGTCTACAATTTTTAATACACTGTAGAAACTTACATTCTGTTTATTAAAGATGCACAGTATATAAATTTTAATGGTTTTTTGGCATAGTTAGCAAAAACAAAAACCCTTGGATGACTAGTAATTGAAACTCTCAATTAAAACTAAGACTAAGATACCAAAGCTTAAAAAACATGGACCATTAGTAAATATTCTTTGACAAACCTCAAAACTACAGTTCCTGGGAAACAATTCTTCAAAATCAGAAAGATGTCTTAACTAATGACACTGGTAAATATAACGTGCATGCACCGATACGAAGGGGGGGGGGGGGGGTCTGAACCCCCCCTGGAATCCGAAAATTTTACCAAAAGAGGTAATATTTGGGCTTTTTGGGGGTTGGAAACCCCCCCCCTCGTCTAAGAGAAAAATTTACCTTTTTTGGTTGGACCCCCTCTGACAAAAATTTTTGGATCCGCGCATGACATATTTCCAACAAAAAGGTAATTCCATATGGTACATATCTAATTCAATGCTTGAACCCTTCCATGTGAACAAAATTTTTGTTTGTATGAAACCTCAAAACTTTATAAAACCTAATGTGGAAATTATTGATACATTGTGTATGATATATCAACTCTATAATGGTGTTACTACTGTAGTCATTACATTTGCACTTTCTATTGACAGAGTACCCTAACAATGTCAACTAACTAAAAGATTTCAATTTGCTCAAAAAAAATCTTAAAAGTAAGTTTAGACTGTGCATACTGCCAGTAAAAACTGTTTTCTAGACATTGTACCATGGTTTATAATTTCACAGAAATTAGATCTCCCAGTATGTTGTGCTAAGCTGACAAAGTCATCAAGTATTCCATTATCTGAGATTGTCATTTGCATACAAAACTGACAATAATTTTGTCTATTTACATAAGGAATAAAACCTATAGAATGAAAACCTTCCAAGTCGTTTCATCACTAATTCAAGGACAGACTGAAAGACATAATTTTATAGGGAATCTGCATCCATGTATGAATTTATTACAATATAAGTTTGAATGACAAATGCAAATCTCCAAAAATTATGATTACGGTAATCAATAACAATTACTTTTAACTTTCTATGTTGAAATGTGGTTGTGCAAAACACAAATACAGTATGAAACAAGATGTGTTTGTAAATCACACATGCCCCCAGCGGCAGCAAAGTCCAAATAAGGCAAATTTTGCAATGTCATATTATAGGGCTCATATATCATGATTACACCCCAACCGGTGAGAATATGCGTATGTGTGGGTGTTCTTCGATGAAATTTTGATTGAAGAAGTGTTATCCTACCTGTAGAACCCTAAGCACTCGGTCTTGACAAGCTAGTATAGGTGTTAAGTCTGGGCATTTCTCCACTGGTAGACATATGACATCACAGATGTTGTCAGCAGATAGGAAATAATTAGCATCTTTACAGTCATGGTAATGGTTATAAACAAAGTTTCCGCAGGTAAACAATTCTGCTGCTTCAACATACCTGAAAATGATCCAGCTCTAAATTTATTGATACTTTTCCCTGGTTCATGCACAGAAAACATGAAGTCATTACGTGAGGATTTGGAATCAAAATGACTTTTAGCACTTACATTAATAAGGGTAAGTTTGATATATATATCTGCCAACGCAGTCATTCCCAATAACTTTCGGTCCCCATAGGTCATTCGGACTTATGTAGTGAAGTTACACACAGGTCCGAAACAAAAACTGTCTGTCCGAAAAAAAAGAAGAGAAACATAGATGTATTCTGATATATTTAATTTCATCTAACAAAATCATTGATCATCCTCCAATT
The DNA here is from genome assembly GCA_035048485.1 of Pteria penguin. Lineage (NCBI taxonomy): Eukaryota > Metazoa > Mollusca > Bivalvia > Pterioida > Pteriidae > Pteria > Pteria penguin. Next base: position 39,663,806 of record CM068585.1, on the reverse strand, counting down.
TTGATCTTCTGTTATAAAATTTTCAAAATGATCATCAGTTTCCAGGTATAGCACCTTCTATGTATTTCAACTTTGCTAACATTGCACACACCTCTGTATAGCTCGAATATCAAATCTCCGAAAAAACTCTGACCGATTCCTCAATGAAACAATCACAGTGAATCATGCTCTTGTAAAAGCTTTCAATAAACCCGGTTTTGCAAAACGTTTACGTTACGGTTTACTTCTTCATGGTCACCAAAACACTTTAATTTGAGGGAGTATAAATAAACGAAACTCTGCCGGACCCATCGGTCATTTAGACCGGCAATGTGACAGTGGGACATCGGTCCTTATGTAAATGTATCTGTCAGGACCGTCGGACCGATGTTATTGGGAATGACTGCCAACGCATGTTATTCCTACCAAATTATAGTGTAAATTCACATCTATTTGGTGAAAGTAATATCGGCAGATCAACTGTTGATAGTAGGGGCTAGCGTGGTGTAGTGGTTAAGCGCTTGGCTTGCGGAGTGACGATTCGGGTTCGATTCCCAGATTGCGCCACAATGATTAAGAGATTGGTAACCTCCTGTTTCCATGTCGCGATATAACTGAAATATTGTTGAAAGCGACGTAAAACACCAATCAACCAACCAACCGTTGATAGTATGACAGCTTGATTAATAAAAAAAAAGAGCGAGACCAATTTTAAATTTCTAGTAAGTTCAAAACCATTGCAAAGAAGTTAAGTGATTATTTAATGCCACACTCAGATTGTCTCCCTTTAATTTTGGTGGTCAACGTTCAGGTATACAGAAAACCTAAGTACTCAGATAGAACCATCAACCATTGGTAGCACAATGACAAACCTATCAATTTATTTCAAATGGTATACAGCCCATAAAAATAATTATTGTTTTTCAAGCACTTTTTCAAAGCTTTCATAATAGGTACATTTCAAGCTCTTTTCAAGCATCTTATACAGATGTAATTTAACCATTTACAGACACTATGTCAAGTATCATCGAAGAATTACAAATGTCACTAACAGGAACCTCTATCAATGTCAATGATCAAGTCAGTTGACAATGAATTTTTCCTCTTCTACCATGTATGTAAGAAATCTGGAGTGAGTTTTACAAAAGGTCGTAAGCCCAAATGTAGACGTAGACGTAAACTTTCCGACTAAATTTACGTGTACGTCAATTGAATTTTTCTTGAAGTCTTTTTGTAATTATATTGGTAAACATGGTAAAAGGTGTATATTACATCTGGAACTCTTTAGGGATGAGACAAATATTTCTTAGCAAAATTTATGTCTATGTTTGGGCTTACGATCTTTAATAAAACTAACCCCTACTTTTTTTGAAATGTTAACTTCAAGAAACATGCTCAAATCAGAATTCCAACACTTTTTAAGAAAAAAATTCCAACAAATACTGTAAAAGTCCAAGTGTTTTGTAATTTTTCCACTCTCCGCAGTGGGGCACATCCAGGTGTAAATTCAAGAATTACACAATACACTGTGTATTTTACAAAGGTGTGAATGAGCACAGGTATATTTCAGGTGTTAATTCTAATGTGATTTGTGCAATTTCTCCAAAAGATCTGGACTGTACTGTATCATTGATTCATTTCACTTTTCAAGGAAGGACTCTAAATTCAAGCTCTTTTCAATGTCATTGCGAACCATGGACTTAAATCCAGACTTGACTGAAGTAAGAAGCCTCAAAGAAAGCTCCACTGGCAGTGTACTTAGTGCTTTTGTCCACTTAACCATAATGGTTATTATGGTATAATGGTCATCACAAACATGTTGAATTAACTATAAATTCAAACAGTGAATGTACCACAGCCACCCAACTTTATATACAAAAAGTTACTTCTTTATCGCAGAGAAAATTAGTAAATATCACTTTTTTCTAATTATTCTACTTTGGGAACAGGGAAACAAACAGATCTCTTTAAGTAAGAGTCTGTGTTCTAACTCAGGCTACTTTTATGGAGTACTCAGCTCTAACTAAAAATACAAAATGAATGGCAGCATGTCAACAACTTACATTGATAAAATAGGGTCTGACAAATTTGTGTCAAAGGTCAGGAAGTTCTTGCCCTTTTTAGAAAAGCCCTTGACCTCTGACCCAGCTGCTATGAAAATTCTCTCCTTGACTCCACCCACTGGTCCTGACAACTCCAAACAATTTATCTTCTTTCCAATTGATGTTTTAAATACTACCTGCAACAAGTTTCATGAACTTTCAGCCACACTTTATTTTCACATATTTCATATTTTATTCAATAGACCCTTTCATGTTCAATCACCTCAATGTTTTGGGTTGCAAAATGATCACCATTCCCACAAATTTTATACGACACATTCCACATGCAGTATGATGTCAATACCTTTAAGGGAAATGTTACTATTTGCCACCCAAAACATCAATCCTGCAGTCAACATGAAAGGGTCTTTTATACTGAGTTCTAATTGACCCGTCCATTTACGCACGAAAAATTGTTAAATTAGATGACGTCACAATACTTTACACCTTGGTCATACCTTGGACAAACATTGAAAATGTATTGTGACATCATGAAATTCAATAAATATTCCGCAAAAGTGATGGGTCAATTGCCTGCATTTGTACACCATTTTCTTCTCTGATGGATAATATATCAGAAATCTATACATTAAATCAAATTTTAATCACGTTATCGCTTTACATCAAATTCAATTAAATTGTGCAATACATGTATCTTGTTTTTGAAGTTCACTATCTCTACACATAAACATTTTAATCTGATGTCACATCACTGCAGGGTTCAAAATTAGCAGTCGTCCAGTCATTAAAAACAACCTAAAATCTCTTTGAGCAACTTAAAATTTCAGCAAATATAATGAAGGTCTTTAAATTTGCTAATTTGACAACCCAAAAGTTTTTGCCAATTTCGAGCCCTGTCACTGTACAGTTAAACTTTTTAAACAAACCATACTTATCCTTGACAAAGGTTAAATAGTTATAACTCACCCATCCAACAATTTACACATCTAACAGAACCAACTACATGTATTTAACAAATTTAGCACTTGGAACTTTCAAATTATAACCCAAATTTCCTTCCCTCAGCAACCTGGGGCTAAAGTCTAAGTTACATAAAAATATGTAGTTTATGGAATTAATGAATATATGTATTTGTTATCCTTTAAATTACTAAGCACAATAATAAAGAAAGTCATGTGGATCATGCTCCTTAAACTGACTGTGTATTAGGGCTGGGACGATTCAAGATTTTTCGATTCGGTTCGGTTTCGATTCACAGACCCTCGATTCAATTTTTTTTGGTTCGGTTCATTTTGTTGAAAATAAACTATGAAATAACAAGAAAATGATTAATTTAAAACATTACTTAAGGTGAACAACAACTAATAAAAATCAACAACAAAATGTAACAAAAATGACGAGATTGTTAATGGATGGAGCTTGAATCACAATGAGTCACAGGTTAAAATTGTATAGTTTTTCTGCAAAATGCCTTCTACTTGGGATATTGTAACGTGGTTCAAGTTCTTTAAACCCCTCATTCTCAACAACACTATAAGGTCGCATGTCTTTTGCAAAAAATACACCAATCGATCTTGTAATCTTGATATGTCTGGGGGAAGACATAGACAACATCGAAGCCTTTGACAATAGCTCTCCAATGCGCAACTGACCGGTAGCTGAAACAGTTTTGTTCATCATTCATTGATGAACAAAACTGTTTCAGCTACCGGTCAGTCAGATGACATCACCGGCGCCGACGAAATAGAAATGTTATGTTTTCTCTTTAAATGAACGCTCATAGAGCTTGTTGTGCCAGTTTTATAAGAAAATGTGGATGCACAATGTTTGCACACAGTTGAATTTTTATCTTCTTTTCCGTCATTTACCGAGAATTTGAAATGATCCCAGACTTGAGATCGTTTTCCTATCGACACGGCCATTGTTAAAACGAAAGTAAAAACACTAAATTCTATAACGGAAACGGGAACGGAAACCGAACCGAAATCCGGAATTTCCGAATCGAATCGAACCGAGCATTCCCCGAACCGCGGTGCACCGCACACCCCTACTGTGTATTTATCATATCTAATTCATCATAAAATATCATGAGTTTAGTAGAAACCTGCGCTTCTCCTCGTTTCATTCCAAACACTTGAAGAGTTCCATCATGGTCGCCAACAGCAATCTGAAGAAACAAAAAACTCTTATGTACAATACTCGAAACAAAAAATGGATTTCATGATGCAGAGTAAAAATGTACCCTAGATAAAAGAATAAATACCTCATACTGATTGGATCATAATTTGAAATTGAATTAGTGCATCTTTTTTTTTTAAATGTGGTTTTACTGAACTAAGGACAACAACCGAAGACAATAATATGATTTGGTTCATTTTTTCTTGATTCAATAAAACCAATGCAGTGTAAATCATTGAGATGCTACACTGCACAAAACATAGTGTGTACGAAAAATCACCAGACTGATTAAAACATCAGGTAGCAATTGGATTGGTCACGTAAAACTTCCAAAACTGAAAGATGAAGCCTTACCTTTTGCGTTTTCCCTGCTAATGGTAGCAACCTCATTGCCTTGGAAGATGTCACTCCAACCTAAAATGAGGTTTGGAAAATAAGATAATGATATCCATGAATGATCTTGACATCTATTTTAAACTCAGATATACAACTATTGTAGTGCAGACCTACATATATATATGTATACTTGATACAAGCTTTAGCTTTCTCTAATAAAAACTAATACTTTACATCAGTAAGATGTTAGAAACTTTAACCACTGGTTAAGCTAACCAGTGGTAAAAGTTTGAGAGACAATTACTTTAATTTATAAGATTTCTGTATAAAAATCTAAATTACTTTACAAAGCTTTTTTCATGTGCTACAAATCAGTACACAGATTATAACTTAAGCCTTCTCATTTCAAAGATATAGTCAGATGTCATTTAACAATTGGTTAGCTTAAACATTGGTTAATGTTTTGAACAACTGGCCCCAGATGAATTTCATGTATCTGTTATATTAAATATTTTGCATTTTTTGGCACTTACTTAGTAGTTTCATGACTTCATCCTTTCAGTACTGTCAATTTACTTAGTACTTAATTTAATTAGGAGTATCTGACATCTTTAATAACCAATTGCATGACTATTACCAGGTAATTACAGCACCTAAGTCATTCTAATTAATTTTTATACTGAACTAGTTGGTTGGTTGATTGGCATTTTAAGTTGCTTTCAACAACTTTTCAGTCTTATTGCACCATGGACACAGGAGGTAATCAACCTCTTATGCATAATGGCACAATATGGGAATTCAACCCATATCCCCTGCACCACAAGCAATAAGCTTAACCATTACATCAAATCTGCCCCTTGCATTGAACTGTAGAATGACATGTTGTTCAATGACTGTGTGTTTGTAGCAATTGTCCTAAGATCTACCAGTAAGATTAATCTCCCACTTCCCTTCTAACAAACAACAGGAACAACTGTTAATTTACTATTTTACCATGAAAATCACTAATAAAAAATGTTTCTCATTAATGATTCAAACACTGCATGTATATATTGATCAAATGATATCCATTCTTGAATACTATAATTTACAGTCTATATATGTATGTCAATACTGTGTTTAGGTCGAAAGGCTTAAAAGCAGGTTACATCCATACATTGGTCCTTATAATCATCAAAGCCCTGTATAGGTCCAGGAACTACATTTGTAACATACTTAAAGAAGGGCAGCATCATGTACAAGGTATCTGGACTACTTGTTACGGGTAAACTGTGTCTCGCTTTATGTTACTGATTATAATTATATCATCAAGCAACATTTATCAACCAACAAGATTGGTGACAAATCTAATATGAAACCATATGAGTGATTGTCTGTTTTGTGAAAATATTTCAGCACTTATGTACAATCAAATGCATGTCAATTTCCAACTAAAACAAAAAAAGATGTTTACAAAATGTAAGACACTAAGTGATCAACGGGTATGAAGAATCACCGAAATAACAGGAATTCACCGAAATAACACTATAAATCACTGAAATAACACAATTATTGACTAAAATGATGCTTGTAAATTGAAAGCAACATCAAAAACAGTGAAAATAGCATTTTTCTATTACATGAGTGTAATTATTTGCCCTCAATGTGACTAAAATAATTTTTCTCACATTTCCTCTTTCCAGCTGGTGTTGTGCTCTTGGTGGGCATATGGAAATGTCCCCCACCCCACCCGTAACGATGTATAGCCTATAATATTTTTTGGTTACCCGAATGGCAGGCATTTTATACAAATTTTCATTATACAGTACAGTCGGCGTGGAATTAGGAAAATCCACGAGCGCCGACGGGCAGCCCACGCAAAGCCGCCGACAAGCAGTCTGTCGACGGCAGTATAAATTGTCCACTCGACCCTATTACATGCCCACGATGCCGCCAGTGGACAGTTGAACGTACTAATTGTGCATCGGCTATGTGTTAAATACTACTTGTAGAACTAACAGTGAATAGGGATGAATTAAAGACCTCATTATACATGAATAGGCGGGAATTTCAGAAATCTATCCTGATTTAATACCAAACCAAATGTCTAAAACGGCACGTTGATTCAAACACCACTTCATTGCATATATTAAAAAAGAATTACGGGTCTTTATTTTCATAGTTAGTTTCACTAGTGATGATAATCTGTAAGAAATAGCGATATCTTTATAGATGTAAACAGTGCAACTGTTATCAACTTCTATATCCTGGATTGTCACTGTCTAAACGGCACACGCTGCACAAAAAGGATTGAATGTGTTGACATCTCAGAGTCATCTACACAAGATGATTTGTTTTATGAGTTATAGCTGATAGGGGGTCTAAAGAATCTCAGACTAGTGGACAAAAGCATGTGTTTAGCCATCAGAATACGTAATGATTTATTTGAACCTCAAATTGCCTTACTATTAATTAAGTTCAACACACTCTCTCGCTCGGTGGCATGAAAGGGGCCCTCGTAAGGGTAACGTATTTTGGCTTGTTTGTTCATTAGGTAAGCGTTATCTGTGCAAGATCGAAATGAATTATTCGAACGTTCTTTAAGTATTGTATGCACGTGAAGTACATGTACATTCTTTAAAGAAAACAAAAATACGTGTACTTATCTATTTTAAGTAAAGTTGTACAGGTGATCTCTGGAGCTTTCTTATACAGGTAAATATCAGTAACACCCCTTACGAGGGCCCCTTTCACACCTAATTGTATTAGATGTTATTTTAAGCGAGTAAGCGAATCGGGAGCACACCGGCATGGACTAGGACATAATCAATTAATACTGGATAAATACACTGGCTTCCACGGGTGAAATCAACAATTTTGTCATGAAAAGTTTAGGTTTACGTCTTTTCTCCTTAAAAGTTAGACGATTTAAAATACATTGTAATTATCGTTTGCTACTATATGCGATTCTTGGGATTGCTAGTCATGTAATAATAATTTCAGTGAAAGCGTAAATTACAGCAAAGTTAAATCTCCGACTTCGACATGTCTATAACTGTGTAACATTCTCATGAATAAGATAAGTACATTCCACCATATTTGATGCTAGCGCTAACTCCAACTACTGTGCGTCGGCTGCATTGTTATTTAAACGAGATGAGTGTATAGTGTCCACGCTCAAACAACAACGCTGCCCACGGAAAAACGGCTAAATTGCTAATCACAAATAAAAATTCAGCCGATAAAGCATGGACATCTAAAGGGAAATTTATTGCCCACGCGCCCGCGATGCCCACGTTTCTTTGTGGGAAAATTAAGTTCCACGGCGACCGTACTCTATGAGTAATACAGTCGGGAATAATCAATTTGATCAGGATAAAAAAAAAAGAAAGAGACACACATAAAGATCAAGTTGTCTCTCTTCATCAAGATTCCCTTTAATCTGTGACATTTTCAATATTTTATATGTAATATTATACCGAATTGTATTATTCTTTCTCATAAAGACGATACATGTAAATGATGACAAAACACCTGTTATTTTGGCAATTTGTAGTGTTATTTCTAGGGCTGCAATGATACACTTGGCTCAGGATACGATTCGTATCGCGATATTGTCACGATACAATTCAGGGATGGAAATTAGCGGTGGTCCGTTCGCCCGAGGCGACCGAATTTACGATCGGGCGAATTGTTTTATATCCGAAGTCGCCCGTTTGGCGAATTGTCTAGACTGGCGATGCTCGTCTTGATCAAGTAAATGCTTAACGTAGTTTCTTCCGTCAGTTAAACATCTGTCCGACCACGTCTATTTCCTAATCTCAATTTGTATACCCCCATATCGGCAAGTATTGCGGGCTGTCTCCCGAGTTTTCATTGCGTGAATGAAAAAGCGTTATGTTACGAAAAGTGGTCCCAAGGCCCTTGTTTGCTGCCCTCGATTGGTACAGAAAACAAAAAGTAGCGGGGGAACAAAGCGCAAAGGGGATTACGATAGGGAATATGATAAACAGAAAAGGAAAAGGAATTTCCAGCCCAACTGGGCAGTAAATAGACAATGGCTGCAAGAGACGGACAGGGGTATGATCTGCAATTATTGCATAGAGTCGGGGCTGAATTCTTCATTCACATCTGGTTGTTCGCTATGACGAGTTAATGTAATCAATTAAAGGAATAAAGATTTTTAAAAAAAATTAACTTTGCTTAAACATTTACATAAATATAACGGGCCCCTAAGTTTTAGAACGGGTTACCAGAATTTCAAACCTACGAGCCCGTTTGGCTCCTGGGAAATTCTTGCCAATTTCCATCCCTGCAATTCGTATCACGATACACAAAATTTTAAAATAGGGCAGCAGAACACGGACCACTTCTTGAGATGAAATGTCCTCGAGTAAAGCCAGTTGTTGTACACATAGTTCATGACTTCTGGGGTGGTTGGTAGTCAGCTTTCTCGTCCAACTAAAAGAAGGTATCTAAGACATGTTCATGAGGCATGGAGGGAAGGGCCATCATGTGACGGAGGAAGTTGTACACGTCGCCTCGTTTACTGTACGCTGTCTGCAGTCCCTTCTCCTGAATCTTACGGAACACAGCTTGCGTCCAGGGGAACACACACCCACGTACTTCAACCCAAGAGAATCGATCACTGATGGCATTCCATACAGCCCTCTCGAAGTCCAGCACTGCTCTCTCAAATGCGATGGAGCTTGGCAAGAGATGGTCAATTGCTTTGATATAAAGCAAAACATCAATGGTACCTTCTTCACATTATGGTCACTACTGACGAATGCGTAACCATTGATGGTGTACAATTGCTTCCATGGTCTGTTGACTACACGAAATTGCCCATCAAGGTACCAAGTTTTGGCCTTCGAGAGGAGTTCCAGTTGAAGGTCTGTATATAGTAAGAGGTGACGACGGCTGCTTACAAATACTTCCTCTTTGTGCAGGTCTGGAGCGTGGGTGTCGATGAAATAATCATCTAGAACGAAGTCCAGGTCCTTCGGATCGTCTGGTCTGTGCACGTCTCTCTCTATTTACTGCTCTCACCAGACTGCCAACATGTGGACGGCTGAGTTCTAGTGCGTCCGAGTCTCCATATGATCGCAGTGCGTCTTCTACAATACTGGGTGCTGACTTCTGGAAAAGACTCTGTACTGCCTGTCTCTTAGTCTCTGCCTTGATCTTTACAGCCACATGTGAACCAGGTTCTGGAGGGTGGATGTGATTTTTAAGGCCTTGGCGTTAGGAATCGCCAACCTGGATAGTCGAAATGAACTGTAAAACTACGATACGGACAAAAGCCATATCGTGAATCGAACCGTTTGTGTTGAATCGCGGTGTATTGAGAATCGCGGTTAATCGTTTCAGCCCTAGTTATTTCAGTGAATCCCCATTATTTCCGTGATTCTACACACTGGTGATCAACACATCATGAATCGACATTTCATTTTTGTCAAAGTGAGCTGCAAGGGAATAGTTAGCTTCAATATTTCGCCACACCAAACGTTATTTATTATCGGCTGTTTATTTTGTTTGGTGGGGCTTCAATGCCGTGACTATGATGGCTTCGGCGCAGGTTTCCTTATTTGGGATAAATTTCCTTTTATGGAAAATCGTAGTAAACATTATAATAAGGCTTGTGTAACACATAAATAAGGCTATATCTTGATATTTTAGCGCCAAAAGTCGGCAAAAATGGACATTGAAAGGGTGGCTCAAGAAGCATTAACCCAACTCCAAATTGAATATGTTTTAAAAGTTCTATTTTAATGTTTACTACGATTTTCCATAAAAGGAAAATGATCCCAAATAAGGAAACCATGTGACATCGCGATTCATTTATCCCCACGACGTCATTGCAAATGGCCGACTGGTAAAGTTTTCAAATCGCTACGAAAGATTACACCTGAAATAATGTATGTTAAATGGATGCTTTACAAGGGAGCTTGCAGTTTTTAATTAATATAAGGTATGTACTACTTACCTGTGACCTTATTTCCTGCAATTGTGCAAAAAAATGCCGATTGTGAATTACATTCGGCCCTGCGCCGAAGCCAGCATAGTCACGGCATTGAAGCCCCAGCAAACAAAATAAACAGCCGATAATAAATAACGTTTGGTGTGGCGAAATATTGAAGCTAGGGAATAGTAAACTTCATGTTAACAGATGAGATGACAGTAAAATTCTCTTTTAACAATAAAATTTAATGGCTTCTTGGACTACTTCAGTTACTTCAAGTTTTTTGTCATATGAATTATATAGAAACTATTTCAAAAGGGCATATCAACACAAAACATAACGTAGTTTTAAATCAGTGCATTGAAATTCGTTTAGTTGACACCATCAGAGGAAACTCTAAAAACCTATAGAAAAAAATAAACTCTGACATTACTTATAGGTTCTTTACGTGAAAACAATACATGCCTGTTGATAATCAACTCGAGATAAGTTTAATTCCATCATTTTGAGGCCGTTAAATATACAGGGAAAATGATTATCTTAGTTGATATGAACGCTATGACAAGTCCGTGTAAAAATCCTGTGGTTAGACAAGTTGTGTCCTGGGAATTCGTACTAATGCACTTCGTGCTTCTCTGTAACTGGATCTGAATAATACGTAGAAGGGACACGAGTTAAGGTTTGGAAATGCGATAATTGTCAAATCGTGTCTGAATCGTCTTTTTCTTTAACCAACCCATTTTTGTATTAAGTATCCCATCAAATTTGCCATTAAAATTGGCAGGTATATATCGTCGCTCAAATATCAAAATGTCGTAAGTCAAAATGTTCAACTTTTCAGGAGAGACAAAAAACATTTTTATTTTTCAACTAGGTCATTAATAACAACAAGCCTAAGTGAAAACACGTTGCATTGGGATCTTTCATGATGCCGTAAGCTAAATTTGATGCTAACGAGTGTAATCATGGTTCAGGCGGACTTGCAACATTTTGATACTTAGTTTCCGAAAACATTGTTGACATACGACATTTTGATATAATCAATCGCAATAGTCTTTTATAGTTTATGTTAGTGAAGAGACTTTTATGTACAACAGATCTAATATTTTGAGTGATTTATCTCTTGTTGGGTGATTATGATCAAGGGTCAAGGGGTCATATGTTTGTGTATTAACTGAAATGTCTTGTTACAGTGAATACCTATGCTTAATATCAGAGCCCTATCATTAATCATTAAAAGTTATGACAACGGTTAAAGATTTTGTGACAGAAAGACAGACGGACGAACGATATTTAATGTCCTCGCACTTTCGCGAAAGTTGATGACAACAAAACAGAAAATATTGGGTCTTACAAAGGACGTCACATAAACCGAATCCAATGACTACACGGAACTCACTTTGGACGGTTATTCACACAAAATGAAAAGTGTGATTGTCCATATTATTAGCCACGTAACCAACAAAGCAACACAATGCATGATGCTAATAAAACAAGTAAATTTATAGAATCAAAGTCCCCGCTTGGCAGCTTTATAGTAGGTGAAACTCCAAGGTAAAGAGGTCATACTTTCGTGTATCAACTGAAAGGTCTTGTTACAGCGAATACCTATTTTAAATATCAGAGCCCTATCATCAAACATGTAGAAGTTTTGGCGCAGGTTAAAATATTTGTGACAGACAGACGGACGGACAGACAGACAGATGAACGAAATTTAAGGTCCTTTAGCTTTCACGAAAGCGGGGAACAATTATTTGAAATAATCCATAGATAACGCAATGATTCAAATCACTGAAGAGGGCGGGCTGAATTCCCGAAACACGCATCGTTGTTTTAGTTTTCCTTATTGATGCAACTGATGCAATTGATGCAACGAAATCCGAAATCTTTTTTTTTTTACTTAGCTAGGCTTTACTAAAGAAAAATCCATAAGGTATTGAGAATCATAACAACATTTGCAACCAGCAATGAACAATAAAGTGAACAAAACATCTTCAAAAACATTTCTCAATTACACAAGATTTTAAAAGTGAACAAACCATCTTTCAAAACATTTAACTTGCAAAAATGTAACTTGTGAGTGTTTCTCAATTTAAACAATATAGCAGTTACCAAGAAGAAAAAAAGCAGCAAAAAAGAGAGAAAAACAGAAATAAGAACCTCAGTATTCGAGGGTGATAAAACTTAATGAAGCACACAATGAAAGTTTAAGCACCAACGAAGTGCAGACTACGTCTCATTCTGAAATTCACATCGAATCACGTGTAGTTCAATGGCAATGGGGTAGAGTGTCATAAAATGGGTGGAAATCCCCTAGAATGACCTTCTACAGCTCCTGGGGGTGAGCATACTTCGTAGATTTGATTTGTAGTCGCTGGTTATAGAGGCTAGGTTTAGACCAATTGTCTACTGGAATGATTCGCTTTCCCCGTCTAGGTATTTGGATTAACTGCTCATGGTCATGGTGAAGTTGTACGTGATTATTCCTTGTGAATCGTATCTAAGAACTCTAAGATCTGCCGCTGTGCCGCTATCACCTGGTTGAACTCCAGGTCAGATAGATGGGAAGTAGTTAAGAGATGTTGGTTAATTTGTGTTTTACGTCGCTGTCAACAATATTTCAGTTATATCGCGACATGGAAGCAGGAGGCTACCAACCTCTTAAAATAGTGGCGCAAACGGGGAATCAAACCCGGATCGTCGGCGCTGCAAGCCTAGCGTTTAACCACTACACCAAGCGTGCCCCTAGTAAAGAGATGAAAAGTCCTTGAAGAAAATCATGGGTTAGGTACTTTATTTTGTAAGGCTGCGCAGATCGGTTTTCTCGCATAGCATCAACATAATTTTGTGGGGTGTAAATGGGTTTGTTCTTTATCTTCCGATCAATAAAACTATGCACGCTATGGGGATTTTTTTTATCATGCGCCACCTGCAGCAAAGCATTGACAAGAACAGCACCCTCAAATGAAAAAATAAAAACAAACAAACAACGGTTATTCAGTATTGTCAAAATTGTATGAGAGAAATTTATACTTTACTTTCAAAAAGTTGTATGTCTTGTATTTTCCTTTTTGGTATCCATTTGGTATATTGTCAAAATGTCGTATCTCCAAAAAACATTTGAGAAAGATCCCCTTAGTGTAATATTATTATGATTAACCGATGTCAAATGCTTTGAAATGTATTAACTGCATTATAGTCATACAATGATCGATGTCCTATTGCTATAAGGGGGCAAAACAATTTTGAGTTTGTTATGAATTGAAGTTTAATCTGATACTCTACCAATTTTCAGATCAATTTCCTGTTTTATCCAAGATATATTAACTTATTTTGTTAGTTGAACACATCTTCAATTAATATATATAAGAGAAATTTAAGTCTTATTTTGATATGTGACAGCCAGACTCATCGTTGTCGACATTCAATGATATACGTCCTTTTGAGAGAACACAGAATCATCCAATGGACATACGATGTTTTATCACATGTCATTATTTCGGCTTCTAATTGGCCTAGAAATACTATGTTTTGACAGGACATGGATTCAGCATTGTAGATATCAAATTGGCAATAAAAATTTCCCGCCCAAAATTGACTTACGACATTTTGATATTTGAGCGACGATATATAACAATTCACAGAAATTTATACGTGTAATTAGGGACGTATATGTAGATAGGTTTTCGTATGCACGAAAGTTAATTGGAGTTACTTCCCTTTTCCGCCATTTTGGAGGTGAAGCTGGAGATTTTGCTTCATAGTCATACCAGCTACATTGAATTATTATGAGAAATTCGTCTATACTTTCATTCCTCTGAAAGCACTTTGACATTGTTCAGTAGTTTTATTATTGCATAACAATTGGAAAAATTCAAGAAGCACCCTTCGTTTGCAGAAATTCCCTACACAGTTTGATTGATTTATGCACAAATATTCTGTCATTTACCTCCAATATGACGGAAAAGGGAATCAACTCCTTTCTAAATTTAGTGTAAATACGTCCCTGGTGTAATTGATTAATTCCTTTAAGAAACAAACTAAAATATTTTACACAATGAATTTTGAAAAAGACCTTAATTGTGGTCATTAAATTTCAACTGAAAAGGAAAGAAAGGCTCCAACCTCTCTCGTGACACAGTTTTACCTAGGAATGAAGGTTAGGGAGCAACCATTTGGTTTTTATGGGGGGGGGGGACTTGGGGGGGGGGGATAACCCGGCCCAAAGGGCCGGCAAAAAAAACCCAATAAACAAATAATCCGACTCTGAAATTTGGCAAAAAAAATTTATTCAGTATTCAGTATTATGAGATAGTTGATGTTTCTTGATTTTTGCTAGCTTTTCGCGAAAACGGCATTTATTTTAGAGTATTCAAATGCGAAGGCGAATCTCCGTAAGGGTCATGTTCTGGTGAACTCTGATTTCCAGCCAATCAGTGGATCGGCTACAAATTCCTAGGGATGAAATTAACATCCTCAGCGTGCGTGACCCACAAGGAAGTTTTTGAACAGTGTTTGTTACATATTGCGTCTAGCCGAGTCATTGATTGGCTATGTGAAATACGTGTAACCGTCTCGGTGACTGAAACGTCATCAGAGTTCACCAGAACATGACCCCTTACGGGATTTCGCCAGATCTTTATCCGTAATGGGACAAACAGAGTGGCGGAATAAAGATATGGTTTTAATCAGATTGGGTGATTCAAAGAATAGAATCGAACATATATTTGTGACAAGGAGTGAAGGAAGCACAAAGTAAACGGGGTTCTTAAGATCGTCGACTTGTTCCGATCAATCCAGACTACACTTCAACTATTATTACCATGAAGTACGACTATGCCACTGACATCAATCTTATAAATTAAATTAATTGTCTCTCAAACTTTAACCAGTGGTTAACGTTTCGAACAACTGGTACTATATTAATTGTCTCTCAAACTTTAACCAGTGGTTAGCTTAACCAGTGGTTAAAGTTTCGAACAACTGGTACAATATATTGTCTCTCAAACTTTAACCAGTGGTTAGCTTAACCAGTGGTTAAAGTTTCGAACAACTGGTACTATTGTACCAGTTGTTCGAAACTTTAACCACTGGTTAAGCTAACCAGTGGTTAAAGTTTGAGAGACAATTAATTTAATTTATAAGATTTCTGTATAAAAATCTATAATACTTTACAAAGCTTGTTTCACATGCTACAAATCAGTACACATACTATGACATAAAATCTTCTCATTTCTAAGATATACTCAGATGAAACTTAACCATTGGTTAGCGTAACCAACGGTTAGAGTTTCGAGCAACTGGACTGGCATAACATTGACAAATCTCATTGCTGGCGATGCATTGCTGGCGATGTTCTTGTGACCTCAGTAACATATGTCCTAAAAATCTTTCCAGAACTTAAAAAACTGAGACATATCATTGTTCTGTTCCTTTGCGATGTCGTCATACATTGTAAGTGCGTCAATACATACACGTATAAATATTTATTTATTTATACGTCTAATAGTCAGTATGACAGTTTATATAATATAACTTTAAATTTCATACTTCAATAAAAGTAACACAGAAGCAGGTACATTAAAAGTTCTCATGTCATATTGTGCAGGGAAGCATCTATTAAACCATACCCATTATCAGACATGACGCCTTATACAGGAAGCATTTCAAAGGTGAGAATGGGGGTGGGTGGGAAGAGAGATCTTGCAAAACTTAAGTTTCGTTTCATAATGTATTTAAAATCATGAGACTCCTTTCCATGGAAACAGGTATAGTAGGTAACTTTAAGTTCTATTATTAATGTTTTCATCAGTAGAAATAATTTTACAAAATTATATTTTCGTTCTTATACAACTTATATACATTGTATGTGATTAAAAGAAGGATAAAGATGCCTTAAAATGGCTCTATCACTTAACGTTTTGATGCCTTTTTTTTGCATTGTTTTGTACGAAATTAAGAAATAAACGGGACGTTACAGTGGTGACGAGGATGATGCGGTTATAGTTAATCACACCTATAAACATAATCTTTGCATTTGGACTAATTTTAAGAAAGAACAAAATGGCAAAATCACTGCAATTAATTGCAGTTTATTCTTTTGATGTCCACGGAGATCAATCCAGTGTGTCTCAGAGATGGGACAAGTGGAAGAAAACATTCGATTTCTATTTGACAGCGTCAGGAATAACGGAAAAATCTCAGAAACGGGCGTTGTTCTTACATTCTGCTGGTCCAGATGTACAGGATATTTTTGACACTCTTCCTGACACTGGTGACGATATAAACACTGCCAAAATTGCAATTGCAAATTGCACCGCAAAATTAAACGAATATTGTCAACCAAAGAGAAACATTGCTTTTAAAAGACATTTATTTCGAAGTGCAAAACAAGAACAAAACGAGAAAATTGACGCCTTTGCAACAAGACTCAGAAAATTGTCTGTTACTTGTGAATTTCACAACGCAGAAGACGACATGTTAGATCAACTTGTTGAAAAATGCAATTCCTCTAAGTTAAGAAAAACGCCTTCTCAAGGAAAAAACTCACTGTGAAAAATGCGTTAGATATCGCCTAGGCAAATGAAATAGTGGAGGAGCAGGCAGGTCGACTTAAAGACACGGATTCTATACCACCTGCAAACGAGATCAATGCCGTAAAAACTCAGAATTTTAATATAAGAGGACGCGAAGATGATAACAAAAAGCAAAGTCTAGCTTGTCCGAAATGTTTGCGTTGTGGGCGTCGTAGTCACATCGCAAGAGAATGCATCATTACCAAAGACAAAGAATGTCATAAATGTGGGAAAACTGGACATTTCGAGAAAATGTGTCGCAGCAAAGTTTCTAAACAGAGTTATCGAGACGCCAGGCAAAGGGAAGGCAAAATAAAGAAAGGTAATATTCGCCAAATCGAGGAGGAATCAAGCGAATCTAGCGATGAATATGCTTACACCGTCGTCAAAAACAATCCACGTATGATAAAGATAAGATGGTGGGAGGAAAACTTGGTAAATGCAATAAGAAACGTTACACTTATGGCAGCAAATATCCATTGGAAATTGGGGGATCGTTCCGAGCGCAAATCAGATATGAGAACAAAGAAACCAACGCTGAATTCATGGTTATAAAAGGAGAACATGTACAGCGTCTAGGGAACTCTACGGCAACCCAGTTGGATCTCCGAAGAATTGGCCCTCTACAAATCAATTCCATACTGGAAAACATGGATAACATGATTAATTCTCACCCGAAATGCTTCAAGGGCATGGGGAAACTCAAAGGATTCTAAATGGATATTAAGATAAACCCGGATATTCAATCCGTGATACAACCCGTACGGAGATTGCCTTTTACCGTCCGTAAATCCGTAGAGAAGAAGCTCAAGGAACTCGAGGAGATGGACATTATTGAAAAGGTAGAAAATCCGTCGTCGTGGGTATCTCTGCTAGTCGTAGTTCCTAAAAGGAATGATGAAGTACGAATTTGTGTGGATATGCGCAGAGCAAATGAAGCCGTATTAAGGGAACTCTACCCTATACCTACTGTTGATGAAATACCGGAAGAGTTGAATGGTAGTACTGTATTTTCTTAACTCAATTTACAATGGGGATATCACCAAACAGAGCTCAATGAGAGGTCGCGAGAGATCGCTGCAGTCGTCACACATATCGGGAGATATCGATACAAGAGACTGTTGTTCGGAATCTCATGAGCTAGCAAAATTTACCAAAGAGTCATATCGCAAGTCAAGGATGCGAGGGAGTACGAAATTTGTTCGACAATATCATAGATTATGGAAAGGATCAAACTGACCACAACAACAAGCTGAAAGCTGTACTAAAACGACTACATGATTAAAGGACTGACTTTAAACAAGGATAAGTGCAAATTCGGGATGTCTAAAATTGAATTTCTTGGTCACGAATAATTTAGTTGTTAGTAAATGGGCAAAAGATCAAAGCAAATACTGTGATTTTTGTCATGAAATTGAAGATAATGAGCACTTGATATTCCAATGTACAAATGTTAGAGGATTATGGTGTATTGTTGAACATATTTTGAATTTTCAAATAACATGGAAATTAATAGTTTTGGGGTTTTACAATGAAATAAATGCAAAGACTATAGGCTTTAATAATCTACTCTCCTTTATTGCATGCAAAATATTTAAATTTAAAATGAAAAAAAGAATTGAGTTATGTATTCCTAATGATACTAACATTAAATTTTTCATAAAAACTATTCTGTGAAGAAATTACCTGATTTATAAGAAAGTTGATGCACCATTTAATGTTGATCTATTTAAAAGAATCTCTGATAATCTATGATTATTTATTTAATACGATTCGTCATGTAATTAATATACGATACATTAATTTATTTTGGATCTTTCTTTTTGTTATTGCATATCTTTTGTTATCCATATACAACATATATGTATATATATATATATATATATATATATATATATATATATATATATATATATATATATATATATATATATATATATATATATATATATATATATATATATATATATATATATATATATATATATAAATGCATAGGTTATAATTCTTTAATTGAATATAATCATATAATATGTTTATGCAAATATATGTAATTCGATCATTTTGCCCGAAATGATCGAAAACTGTGAATACGGGCATTATTGAAAATAAATGATAAAAAAAATTTCTTGGTCACGAATTATCCGCAAATGGAATTGGTCTTCACAGTGATAAGGTAGAGGCTGTCGACAAATGTAAAGGAACTAAGGAGATTTTTAGGTCTCGCAAATTATTGTGCGAGATTCATAAAGAACTTTTCTTCACTATCAGCACCCCTGCGTCGACTGACAAAGAAAAACACAAAGTAGCATTGGGAATCGCACCACAACGAAGCATTTAATGCGCTGAAAAAGCTTTGACCGATACCGAAATACTGGCGTATTTCAATCAGAAAGCAAACAAGTCCGTTTGCGTTAGATGCCATACTTGGCCAACAACAGGAAATCGGAGAGTTCAGGCCCATATCATTCGCAAGCAAAGCGCTTACAGAAGTCAAGCAACGCTATTTGCAGAAAGAGCGCGAGGCCCTTTTCGTTCTTTTTGGCTGCTACAAATTCCATATCTATCTGTTTGGGATCAATTTCAAGGTAGTTACATATCACAAACCACTTGTAGTGATACAGAAAATTAACACCACCAGCACGAATTGAAAGATGGATAATGAGACTCCAGCCATACAAATTCAAAGTAGTGTATCAACCCGGTCCAAAAACGCGTCAGATTGTCTGTCTAGAATGTCAACTGCCGTCAGCAGAAGAATATGCTGCATACATCGCAAACAATGCGGTCCCAGACGCCATGAAACTGGAGGAAATCGATGAAGCACTAAAATCGGATGATAAAGCACAAAAAAATTATAAATGACTCGCAAAGGGAGATAGGTCAAATTGCGCGCCTTCTTCTCGTAATCCTCGTAATGAATTTTGCGAGGTAGATGGAATTATACTAGAAGGGACAATACTCTTATTCCGAGATGCCTTGGACGAAAATGTATCGAAATATACACACGGACACCAAGGCATTGTTGATACGAAAGCGAGACTCAGGGAGAGAGTATGGTGGCCTAAAATGGACAAAGATGCCGAGAAATACTGTCGTTCTTGCCAAGCCTGTCAGCTAGTGTCAAACACAAATGCTACACGACCCGAGCCAATGATCCGCACAGAGTTACCGACAGGACCATGACAAGATCTATCTATCGATCTAAGTGGACCGTTTCCAAGTGGTGAACACATACATGTACTAGTAGTTGTAGACTATTATTCTAGATGGACTGAAGTAAATGTGCTCAAGAAAACAACGACACATAATAATGTACTTGTAAATACATTTACTGTAGATCAACTATTATGTTTTCTTTTTTCATTTGAATAAATTTAAATTTCATTTTGATTGCAACATTTATAATTATAAAGCAAAAATATAAGATATTTTATTGGATACATGATAGATTTAATCTAAGGAAAAGAGGGATGTAGTGTGCTAGCCTGGAACACTTTATTATTTTAGATACATGTGTAACTGATATTTCAAGTATTTTAGAAAAGATGTGCATGCCATATACAATGTTCAAGTTAGTAAGTAATAAACCGTTGAAGTGAAAAGAAATGTTTTTATTCAGTGCTAAAAGCACGCAGTACTTAGAGTAAGAAATTAAGAAATAATCGAGACATTACAAAGATATTTTTAAAAATACAATCTATAAGGTATGTGACTTAATTAATAAACCAATACATACTCATTGTCATTAAAAGTTGTTCCAATTTCTTGCTTTATGTACAATTATTCGTTGGGGATGTAAATTCGCGGATGAGACTATCCACGAAAACCACGAAAATTTAGCCCCAATGAAATATGATGATTTCACAGTATATAAAAATGCATGAGCATAGAAAATATAAGTTATCCTATAATTTTTTGATGGTATATTGTGATAACCAATATTGTTGGTATTATCACATGCTGAAAATATAAATAGGCAGGTTATATGTACCAATATACGCGACAAATAATGCCAATATTATTACGCAATATGTAAAGTAAGAGTTGCTTCCCTTTAAATGAATACGTTGTGCAAAATTTTGCATTTTGTGAATAACGGAAGATAACCATCTGTAAATGCTATTTGCAATAAAATGGAATGATTTATTACTACTTTAAAGTTGCATTACAATTTATTTTTATTCATACGTTTCTGACACCATTTTTTTGTTTCCATTTCTGAAATATTCGAATAAGATATATTAAAGTTCTAATGAAATTAGTTTCAAAGCTGCAGCATATTAATGCAGATAACACTTTAACAGTAAGTGCGGGATCCCGCACAGTAATTATTCACTAAAGCCCTAAGGGCTTCTAGGAAGAAAGACGATTTATCAAATCGTTGCAGCTATAGGCATGTACTTCTTCCTTTTACTATACCTATGAGTAGGCCTACTAATCTGGGAAAACATTTGATTCTTTGATACCTCAGAGTTCTGTATCAACAATACAACATTCGTCCTAAAAACCATTAAGCTTAAACAAGGCGTTTTTACGTTAGTCCTAGATAATGTACGGAATAATACGTATTAGTGCCACATTTCTTTTTCGTTTTTCCAACATTAATGTTGGAAATTCCAATTTTAATGTTGGAAATTCCAACTTTAAAGCAATTCTATACCATCTGGCACTATAAACCATGTCAATGCCAGAGGTGTCCCATTAAGAATTGATTAAATTATTATAGTAGTATTATATGCATTTTCATAAAGATTACAATGCATTTTAAACGAAAAATGGCATATATAGTACTTATGATACAGATATTGTAGTTAATCAAAATAAAGTTGGATTTCCAAGATTAAAGTTGGAATTTCCAACTTTAATGTTGGAATTTCCAACTTTAATGTTGGAATTTCCAACTTTAATTTTGGAATTTCTAAGATTAAAGCTGGAATTACCAAAATTAAAATTGGAATTTCCAACATTAATGTTGGAAACACGAAAAATAAAAATCTTTCATTGTGGCACTAATACGCTTCCGTAATAATGACATGATAAAATCCAATAATATTTTCATTAGATTTATTTTATTGAACAATGACCGAGTTGTACCATGGACCATTACACACTACCAACATTCCTGGAAAGCAGAGGTTTGGTAATTTTTGGAAAGGGGGGATGTTGGATCGAATTCTTACTGTTCATAAGGTGACGTCAAATACACTGTGATATCGTTAGACAAAATCGACAATAAATAGAATCGTAACGACTTTGTCGAACCCTTCCTTTAAGCAATTAAATGAATATAAGACTAGTACTCAAAATCTGCCATAGATTTTAGACCGCCAAACTAACCAAGCAGTCTATCGTTTCCTCCTATTTACAGAGATCAGTAGACATATATGTATTTTCATTAAATCCGCAACAAAGCAATCACATGCGATAAGCTATTATATAACTGTATAACCATTAGGTCGTTGATTTAAAATATATTTTGAAGAAAAGAAGGAGATATACAAATACATACTAATATATTGAAAATGTATGTACATACTTACACATACTGGCGCAAATATATTCATACATACTAAACTCGATTCAAATTATGTGGTTTAAAACATTAAGATGATATGTAACATAATTACACTGTATACAGGCATTAGGGAATGCATCTATTTTTTTGATCATTCGATTAGTTGATTGATTTATGAACGAGAAGTTTTGCGATTGAATCCGCCAATAACTCGTCGGTCTTCTGTCGTTTGTATGTATAGTTATCCCTTTTTAAAAATGTCTATCGCATGTGTCAATTTCTGTCTTCACACTGCAAGTTCAAGTTAACAAGAATATTTTGGTGATAAACATGCAAAATACAAAGTAGTGGGAAAATCATAATTTACGTATTGGAACTTTACATCATGAATTAGAACCAAAAAGTTCACTTACATTTATGTAAATAAATAACACCTAAAGAACATGGCACATTGCTTATTCATGCTCCTCTCAAAACCAACAGTGAGACAAGGTCATGGATAAAGAGCCTTCTATTTGTCTAATAGACCTTTTTTCCGATTTCAAATGATGTAAGGGGTCTTACATTGGACAAACCACTTTTGACGGAATTTTCACTATGACTTTAACGCTTGGAATGTGACGTCATAATATTTTGACGCAAATCTAAGCGGTAATTTTGCATTTGTCCGGTATGGCCCCTCACATCATGTAAAATTGGCAAAAAGGTTATTCAACGCATTATCCTTGAAATGAATATGGGAGTCGTCGTACATCAATCAGTCTAGGTGCTTGGTTTATGAACGTGAGTTTTCAGGATCGATTCCCGCTACTGCCTCATTGGTCTTCTGTCTTTTCTTCTGAACCGTCTTAAAATAGCACGAATAAAATCGCACAATATAAAACAGGAAAAATAAAACAATAATTATTTACGTATGAACTGATGAAATTTGGAAATCAGAAAATAGGAGATAAGTTTACATAATCGACTTTCTCCTTTTAGATAATTTAATGGAAAAGATTTACTTAGAATAAGCCGCTATGATTGGATATCCACATGTAAATCATAGAAATAAATGGTTTGTCTCGCAAAGTATTTGCAATAATATTTCTTTAAAAAAATTCCATGAAATTTATATAAATATACTTAACTTCGCAAAATAAAGTTTAATATTTATATTTTCAATTTCCTTAATCACAAATTTTGCAAAAGCTTCTCTACGAAATATGAAGTGTATTTTGTGTGTGTGTGTGTGTGTGTGTGTGTGTGTGTGTGTGTGTGTGTGTGTGTGTGTGTGTGTGTGTGTGTGTGTGTGTGTGTGTGTTCTTTATCTCTGCGTTAATCTGAAGCCAGAAGCCAAAATTCACTCTTAGACACGAAGGAACGGAGGTTGGCGGGCAAGTTGGGGGACCTCCTCACTGTTTTGGCAATTTATGGTCCAATGTTTCATTACGTTATGTAACGAAACAAAATTCAAGGTTTGGCCTCCTCATTTTTGAAGTGTTTCCTACGGACCTGAAACTGAATGGCATTAAAAAATGGAAATCGTTTCATGAGCAATAACCCCGACTAAAACATTTGGAGTAAGTTAATAATGTTTAGGTGGTATGTGCGGATGCAATCTGTTCTAGAATCCGCATGTACACCCTGGTCAGGGCCCCTGACAAAAATTTATCCTCAGTTACCCTTATTGCAATAAATTTGAATTTTCCAATGTTTTGTTTTGATACTTTTTTCAAGTTGCATTATAATTTATTTTTATTCGTATGTTTTTAACACCATTTATTGTTTCCGTTTATAAAACATTCGAGTAAGATATTTAAAGTTCAAACAAAGTAGTTTTAAATTGATGTTTAGAATGCATACATGTGTGAGGGACCTCTAATATCAGACGAGGTACCGTCATGACTTCTACCGGTAGTTTAACTCCCGAATAGGGAGGTTAGTAAAGGAAGTGAGGCAATTTATAAATTCAAAATAATATGTAGGTATGTTATTCATGTCTAGTACAGTCCTTCCTTTTCACCACACCATGTATACCTATGAGATTGTGAAGTGTGAAGTGAACAGCCACTTAGTTTTCAGACAGTTACACTTTATGTAAACAGTACCAGAATATACGTCTAAGAACCGATCAGAATTAAAACATTTCACGGTTCTAAATGAATTGTGATTTATGTGGCATTGACGTTGGACACGAAGTTAACTTATGACAGTAAATTTAATAACACGAACCAAAGATGGCACAGTGGAGGTGAGACACGGTGATCGGCAGGGGTACGAACCTCCTCAAAACATGGCACAGTGGAGGTGAGACACGGTGATCGGTAGGGGTAGGAACCTCCTCAAAACATGGCACAGTGGAGGTTGGACACGGTGATCGGCAGGGTTAGGAACCTCCTCAAAACATGGCCCGGTGGAGGTGAGACACGGTGATCGGCAGGGGTAGGAACCTCCTCAAAACATGGCACAGTGGAGGTGAGACACGGTGATCGGCAGGGGTAGGAACCTCCTCAAAACATGGCACAGTGGAGGTGAGACACGGTGATCGGCAGGGGTAGGAACCTCCTCAAAACATGGCACAGTGGAGGTGAGACACGGTGATCGGCAGGGGTAGGAACCTCCTCAAAACATGGCACAGTGGAGGTGAGACACGGTGATCGGCAGGGGTAGGAACCTCCTCAAAACATGGCACAGTGGAGGTGAGACACGGTGATCGGCAGGGGTAGGAACCTCCTCAAAACATGGCACAGTGGAGGTGAGACACGGTGATCGGCAGGGGTAGGAACCTCCTCAAAACATGACACAGTGGAGGTGAGACACGGTGATCGGCAGGGGTAGGAACCTTCTCAAAACATGGCACAGTGGAGGTGAGACACGGTGATCGGCAGGGGTATGAACCTCCTCAAAACATGGCACAGTGGAGGTGAGACAAGGTGATCGGTAGGGGTAGGAACCTCCTCAAAACATGACACAGTGGAGGTGAGACACGGTGATCGGCAGCGGTAGGACCTCCTCAAAACATGGCACAGTGGAGGTGAGACACGGTGATCGGCAGGGGTAGAAACCTCCTCAAAACATGGCACAGTGGAGGCGAGACACGGTGATCGGCAGGGGTAGGAACCTCCTCAAAATATGACAGAGTGGAGGTGAGACACGGTGATCGGCAGGGGTAGGAACCTCCTCAAAACATGACACAGTGGAGGTGAGACACGGCGATCGGCAGGGGTAGGAACCTCCTCGAAACATGACACAGTGGAGGTGAGACAGGGTGATCGGCAGGGGTAGGAACCTCCTCAAAACATGACACAGTGGAGGCGAGGCACGGTGATCGGCAGGGGTAGGAACCTCCTCAAAACATGACACAGTGGAGGTGAGACACGGTGATCGGTAGGGGTAGGAACCTCCTCAAAACATGGCACAGTGGAGGTGAGACACGGTGATCGGCAGGGGTAGGAACGCCCTCAAAACATGGCACAGTGGTGGTGAGACACGGTGATCGGTAGGGGTAGGAACCTCCTCAAAACATGGCACAGTGGAGGTGAGACACGGTGATCGGTAGGGGTAGGAACCTCCTCAAAACATGGCACAATGTAGGTGAGACACGGTAATCGGCAGGGGTAGGAACCTCCTCAAAACATGACACAGTGGAGGTGAGATGCGGTGATCGGTAGGGGTAGGAACCTCCTCAAAACATGACACAGTGGAGGTGAGAGACGGTGATCGGCAGGGGTAGGAACCTCCTCAAAACATGACACAGTGGAGGTGAGACACGGTGATCTGTAGGGGTAGGAACCTCCTCAAAACATGACACAGTGGAGGTGAGACACGGTGATCGGCAGGGGTACGAACCTCCTTAAAACATGACACAGTGGAGGTGAGACACGGTGATCGGTAGGGGTAGGAACCTCCTCAAAACATGACACAGTGGAGGTGAGACACGGTGATCGGCAGGGGTAGGAACCTCCTCAAAACATGGCACAGTGGAGGTGAGACACGGTGATCGGCAGGGGTAGGAACCTCCTCAAAACATGACACAGTGGAGGTGAGACACGGTGATCGGTAGGGGTAGGAACCTCCTCAAAACATGACACAGTGGAGGTGAGACACGGTGATCGGTAGGGGTAGGAACCTCCTCAAAACATGGCACAGTGGAGGTGAGACACGGTGATCGGCAGGGGTAGGAAGCTCCCGCTGGAATAACAGCAGATGTTATAAATATTTAAAACATATGCAAACGAAATAAAATTATTCAGTGCTTAATGCTCACACAAGTCCCAAGCCACTTTTCAATAAAATCAAATAGTTTATACCAAAACCAACTTATCGAAATGAAAACAACTGGAAGTTATTCAAACATCATTTTAAAAACCACTAATTATATGCAATTCAGTGGCGAGATTTACTATGAAACTATGACAAATCATGATTCAAAATCCTTATACGCATTCAATGTTGACAATATGACCCCCTAAACTGTTGCCGCAAGTGTCGTTATATCCTTTTTATAGTATGTCTATTTATATGTTTGTTATTTATTGTCCGTGGGATTGTATAGCTAAGAAAATCATTTTAAAATTTTCTCAACTAATAAATCAAACAGTTCAGATTATTTTGTTATTTCGCTTATTCCTCCAGGGCACCTGGTCTCATCTCGATTTTATTTGGGTTCGCATTTGTCTGAATATTACACTATACACGATATTGTCCTTTTATTCCATGGACTATGAGATATGGTTTACCATTCGCCACTTCTTCGTTTTTTACTTACTTTTACTTCTATATGCTTTCTGCCTATACAGTGATTCTCAAAATTCAATGCAGTTGTGTAATAAACAAATTTAGAAATAAATTTCTTGAATATAATAAAACATATTTCGTATACTTTATCCTATGATTATTTGATTGTGTACAGGACAATACTTCGGTATGTCAATTAATACAAATCTTTATCATAAAAAATATACGATTAACTTACAATCTATTCTGTAGTTTGTAATACGCCATGAATATAAACAATCGAGGTAAGTGCCTTTTCACGCTTTTATCCCTCGGTTGTAACAAATACATGTATGTGGAATATTATTTCTATAAATTTTCAACTGCTTTTTCACTCTGCATATCATCTTACAGACATATAGGTATACCTTTGAAGTAAAATATGTCTATCTACCTATGCGTTAAGAATAAAATTGGGAAGAAACAGGAAATTCCAATAAACGAAAGATTCTGAATTGTTCATACAACAGTAATGGAATTTTATTTTGTAAATGTAAATATTAAATAAATATCATTTGATGATTATTAAACTTTGATTGCCAAATGCTCTCTATTATAAAACGGAAATGTAGGCGTAATAAACAAATATATAAATAAAAGTCCATTAATATTTAATGTCCTTTATCCTATAGTTATTTGAATAAATACTCTTTTTAGCAAAATATATAGGTTTCTTTAGCTCTGTATATGTTTTGATATTATCATTTGCTGGCAGACTAAATAGGCAAATTGTATGTATCGAGACGATAAAAAATTCAAATATTAGTACACAATACATGAATATAATCATTTGGAGTAAGAGTTGCTTCCCTTAAAATGAATACGCTATTAGGCTAAAATTTAGCATTTTGTGAATATCGGAAATTTACAAAACATTTAAATTTCAAACATAGTAGTTTTTTAAAACGACATACTAATGCAGAATGCTTGTGTGGAGGACCTCTATTATCAGACAAGGTCTCCCCATGTCTATAAACACCCATCGTAAATGCCCGTATCAACAAATCAGAACAAAACCTTGCATTGAGGCCCAATATGACATTGACATTGAATGCAACATCAACTAATCTAAATAGCTCAACGCTGCAAAGAAAGTGATTATTTTTATTTTAACTTTGTTCTAGAGATTTATGACCTTTGGTAGGATACACCTTAGCAATGTTTTGCAAAAACGTGAAGCTGATCTGATGACTTTGGCTCATGGCCATGATACAACCTTGTATTTTGTGTAGATATAGTGATCAACACAAAAATATGAGTTTAAGGATAGGACAGTGTAAACAGGACGTGCATATATAGTTGAGTATGGGGAAAAATTAAAATTAAATTTAAAAAAATACGATATTCATGTGATAACAGCCACCGATATTGAATCTACTGCTGGCTAGCTACTTCTGTCAAGCACAATTTGATAGTCAAATTCAGATATAGATAAAAGAATTCTTTCAATTGTCGAAAAAAGGAGATATGAAACATCATCATTAAATGTATGGTGACTTAAAATGTCATAATGGAACCTATAAATAGATTCCTTTCTGCTTGAAATATACTATATACGTATATTGAATTATAACAATCTGTCTAGTCTGTCGGATACGATTGATTGATTGATTTGTTTTAAATCATTTCACATTTATTTCACGTATATGGTGACGGCATCTGCTTGATGCATTGCATAGAAATTTAATACCTCCCGAAGAAATGAGGAATCTTCTATACGTATTTCATCTATCGTGACAACGGACCTCGTTGTTTACTGTCTCTTCGGAAAGATAGGACACTGATGTGCCAAGCGCAGGAGTCGAACCCGGGAGCTCTCGGTCAGGAGCCGAACACCTCATTCATTAATCCATCCCAGCTTCTGTTGAATATGTGTTAACTACATGTACTTACTTTATTAAACAGTATTATACAATTACAGACTTCTGACAGAGTGAATATGCTGTCATATTGACTGGTTTTAAAAGTCGGATATGAGTCAAACTAGTTACTGTATTATGCGGCATCATACCATTATGGGCTTTGACTAAGTTACACATCCAAACGCCTATAGCTGTTTTATTATATCGTCTTTTTATTTGATTCCCAGTTTTTCGCATCTGTAGTCGCCATTCTGTGTTTCTACTCTTCTACACAAGGATGTCACATCTGACGTCCTAAAATACATCCATATTTCTGATGTCATTTAAGTTATTCTTAATGTCGCTTGCTCAACGAATCCCACAGGATCAAATTGAATGCAGCAATATTATTTTCACGTGTATGTTATTAACTGGAAAAATTCAAAACAGACCAACACGTCCTCTCATTGACTTACCTATCATATGTACAATGTTCAGTCAATCAGAATACACTTGTTTTCTATTTTCTATTTTCTATTTCTATTTTCTATTTTATAAATGTATATATTAACAAAAGGAGGAATGATTATAGTACAGCATATTGTAAATAAACATACACGGTACATAACTATTATAATAAAATCTAATATACATTAAACATTAAATTTACACAAATTTATAAAGAGTATTTAGTTCTTGTTATAGCCATACATTATACAATAAAGTAAGAAAGGAAAGTAAGTGACTCAGTGCACGACAGAAGTCACCATGTAAATATACAGTATTTTATGTAAAAATACATAAGAACATCACAAATATAATCGGTTACTGTGCAGTTACGATACCTACTTAGGACGGTCATTTGATATGACAACTGTCACTCAATTGGTGTGATTAAACGGCTTACGAGCCCACCTTCCCACTCACTACAAAAGCAAAATAATTTAAAATAATCAAGTCCAATGTGCTCATGTGATATGTGGAGATACATGTGTGTTAAGTACAGGTTAAGTATACATTCATGAAGATACAATGTATTAAATCAGTTATTGATCTTTTTGCAAGTATTTTACATACATCGACTGTGCTAAGCGCAACTACTTTGCTTCCCGGACTTTTCTCAGTTGCTCCTTTTCCAGCGTTTGCTCCAATTCCACCAAGTGTATAATTCCGTCTATCACGATATTCAATAATTCTATTTCGGATTTTCCTAACCGATCCGAGTTGGATATATCGACAACCCCGTCTTTGGAATCCGTGTCTACGCCTCCAACACCTCTGGCTTGTAACCCCATGCTAGCAAGCATTTCTTTGAAGTCAGAACGGTTCAAAACTAGGGGAATTTTCAGGAAAACTCCTACTCGTAACCCGGTTCCAAGGTTGGATGGACATGTTAGAATATACCCTAGATGATCATTGTACATAAACTCCTTGCTTTCTTCCAGAATAGCATTCTCTATTCTGTTTATCAAACGAACAATTCGCTTGAAGACGCCTTGGATGTCGTCGCCGTTCTCCATTGATATAATTCTAAGATGGTCTTCTTCGTTTACCCACACCAAAGCGTTCTTGTCTTTGTTATGGAATATACCACGTGCATCTGGCCAGTGACGGCCACATCCGGAAGAAAGAAGAAGAGTAGAATCCGGTGCTTGAAAAAGTTGACCACGTGACCGCAGTTCCTTTTCTATATCTTTTGTCATTCCGTTTGGTTTTGGTTTGTATGATCTTGATCCGTGTAAAGGATAATAATCTCCCGCTAGGTCTTCAGAAAGCTTTAGCAAAGCGGAAACCAGCAATTTTTCTAATTCTCTCCTCTCTTCAAAAGAGACAGCCGGCGGAAGTCTATACCCCCTAATAGATCGCCCTGTACGTACTCTACTTGTCAACACGTATTTACCTGACGGATCCAAACGTTTTGGATTTATTTTGGTAATATCCATATCCGCTTTATGTTGTGCATCTGCAGGGTATTTACGATGGCGTGCATAAATAACGGGATCGAACAGTTCTTTGAACAACTCATAGCTCTCTTCATCTCCAGCAACCAATCCAACAGTCTTTATAAAAGGGTGACCAGGATTGTCTATTCCAGGTTTAATGCATTTACCCAGTCCTACACCATAACTTGTTGTCTTGTCTTTCAACTTCACATAGAGTGATGGGTCACTTCTTAATACTTCTGCCATATGATTTCCATGTTTGGATATATCTGGAAGAATTTGTGGGGGATGTTGTCCAGAAAATGTAGCATTTCTCGCATGGCAAATATATTCTTGATCGCCTAGGCCTAATTTGATCCATTCTGGAAGATCAGCAACAGTTGAAGATAATTCATTTGGCGGGTAGCAGTTATCTACAAAATGCATGATGAAAGTTACCTATTTGCTTTGGAGACGTTTTACATTTCTATTTATATTACACACTCCTCCCACTTTATACTTTGATTGATTTCTGCACAAAATTAATTTCATTTATCAAGTAGAACAAAATCATATATCTATGTGTGCTTGAAACGGTTGATCAAATATTTGTATAAATATGTATATTGTTCATCTTACAGGTGTGTTTTTCATTTCTTTATATTTCTGTACAAGATACATTCGGCGCAACAGTAAAGAGATAGCAGTTTTGCTTTGGAGGCGTTTTACATTTCTACATATATTATGCATGAACAATTCGACCTAGTTTATCGATTTCTGCCCATAATCAATTTCATTTATCCAACAGAGCAAAACTGGATATTCATGTGTGCTTTAAATCGTTCATTAATTTCTTGTTTGTTCATCGGTCTTGTGACTAAGTATATAAAATTTTACAATATTAATATATCCTAATATAAATTTATTGTACAATATATACTATTATTTTCTTTATACCAGTTGCGCTTTTTAAATCCTTTTTTTTAATTCATATTTTATTGTTTGAATTACATGATTTACAACACCAAAGGCAAAAAAAGAAGACATTACATTAACAGTTTACATCATTCATCCCTTTCATTCATCAAATACTCAAGAAAAAATAATATAATTAATATGAAAATTCTTGATTTAAAATAAAATACGAAAATAAAAAAGAATTTGCATAAATATATATATTGTTCATCTAACAGGTATGTTTTTGTTTCTTTATATGTCGTGGTTTCAGTAGAATATTTAGTGGGAGCAACAGGAAATAGATTTTAGGTTTGCTATAGAGACGTTTTACTTTTATATTTATAATAAATATTAGAATATACATATATATATATATATATATATATATATATATATATATATATATATATATATATATATATATATATATATATATATATATATATATATATATATATATATATATATATATATATATATATATATATATATATATATATATATATATATATATATATATACATATATATGTTTTAATTTTGTGCACCAGATGTGCATTTCAACACTTTATGTCTCCGCAGTGATGCTTTAGAACGAATGATGGGAATTCTTATAATATACAATATTTGAAAATAGATCGATGGATATATTATTGTTAGGGAAAATTTCACCCCTATGGCGACGGTAATATTTGAAGAACAGTGTTATATTATAAGTGAGCAACTCTACCTACGTTTATCGATTTCTGCCTATATTTCATTTATCCACCAGAGCAAAACTAAATATTTATGTGTGTACTTTAAACCATTCATCAATTTCTTAAAGCTTGTTTCTTCATGAGTCTTGTGCCTATTTATATATTTGCAATATTAACGTAAATGTATTCTCATATATGTTTTTATAATATATACCATTACTTGCTTTATACTAGTTGTGCTTTTGATGTAATTTAAAAGAAGTATTTGCATACATATATATATATATATATATATATATATATATATATATATATATATATATATATATATATATATATATATATATATATATATATATATATATATATATATATATATATATATATATAGATAGATAGATAGATAGATAGATAGATAGATAGATAGATAGATAGATAGATAGTTAGATAGATAGATAGATAGATAGATAGATAGATAGATAGATAGATAGATGACTTGCTTTCAATTAATAATCCTTCATTCGCGGATTACCTTAGCATCATCTATCCAAGTGAACTGGAGGTCAAAGAAACCCCAGAGAGTAGTAATTCTTCTTCGTATTTAGATATTATGTTGTCTTTCGACATTAACGGTCAATTGAACACCTCTCTCTATGACAAACGTGACGATTTTAATTTCGCTTTCCTTTCATAAGTAGCTACATTCCATCATCGCCCGCATGCGGCGTATTCATATCTCAGTTAATATGTTATTC
The DNA here is from genome assembly GCA_035048485.1 of Pteria penguin. Taxonomy (NCBI): domain Eukaryota; kingdom Metazoa; phylum Mollusca; class Bivalvia; order Pterioida; family Pteriidae; genus Pteria; species Pteria penguin. The sequence continues at coordinate 39,630,283 of CM068585.1, read as the reverse complement.
CAGAGCATGTTCAAATTACAATGATTTTGTTCTGAGGGCTAGGCGACTTTTAGTTAAGCCGCTCAACCAGGGTTATATATGTGCTAGACTAGCAACGTCACTGAGGAAGTTCTACGGTCGTTACGAGACTCTTATTACTCCATATGATATCTCGTTATCCAGACGTTTAAATGATATTCTGGACTGAGACCGATTCCGATCATTTTACAAAGATTTGACACCTTCTGTACTAGAAGGTTACCTACTTTGACTTTTCCATATATAAATACATATGGAATTTACACGATTTGACTCTTTCTACTGGGTATATGTGGCGGGTGTTGCTAGCAAGCAGGAGATGCTCACTCTCCCCGGGCACCTGATCTCACTCCATCACAGGGGTTCACATATGCTCTTCAAGTAGATATATTTTGTTATTTTAAATTTGTTTTTCATTTTCACTGATTTTGTATGTCCTATGGTTTCATGATTTTTGGACTTGTGGTTTGGATTTATCCATCATCTTTACATACTTTATATATATATATATATATATATATATATATATATATATATATATATATATATATATATATATATATATATATATATATATATATATATATATATATATATATATATATATATATATATATATATATATATATATTATATATATATATATTGCTTATCTTCCAGTATTTTCTTTGTTTTTCATTTCTTAACATTTCCTGCTTTCAGTACAAGCTTCGGTCAAAGTAAAAGGGAAAAGAATAGCAGTTTACATGTAAATCATTCTTCTTTGATTGTTTTGGTGAGGAGAGAGTTGGGCTTGTTCCCGGGTTAACCAAACTAACTGAGTGACAGTTGTCATTTCAACAGACTAAGTCGGTACCACATCTATGGTCAACTTTTGAGTAGAAGCAAAAACTTGTCTATTTTAAAGGTCTTGATATAGATCATTTACAATTTTGGTTCTTTGTCATATTGATGACAAATATTAACTATACATTTATAATAGAAATAAATTGAATAAAAGTGATGCAAATAGCTAATTTCATAGAACATACGATGACCTTTATTTTAATTCTTGCTAAAAATAAAATGAAAAATTCATGGAGTAAAGGTTTTTACCAAAAAAAAAAAAAAAATCGTGAACAGTTTGTGGAAACGACTCGTTTCGAGTACTTGTGACTTTCTATAGCAACTTTTATCCCTAATTATTTCGAAACTATTATGAATTTGGATAAAAATTATATCAAAGTGTAGGGTATTGGACTACCACTTACGACCTTATGTTTCAACGGCGTCGATATGTCTGTGGCAACTTTCTCATACAAATGTATCAGATGTTGTCTCGTTATGAGGTTCATATATCTTTTGTTTGTTTATATTATTGAATGTTCTATTATGAACTAGAAAGTTCTGTAATTGTATGTTGTATAACTTGTTTACTTCCATAATGATTTGTGAATTTTCTTGAAAGTTCTTTTGAATCTAGATGTTTCTTTATTGGAAATTACTTGAACATTGTAGAAACTAGAAATATCTAGAAACTATGGAATGTATAGAAGGCATGGACTCTGGCATTTCGGTAGCACTGCATTACATTAGCTTTCTACGTTTATATTGGGTATTTATCGTGTTTACTGATTGCTGAATTGGATTTATTGAACTGTGAAATTATACACTGGATACTTTATTCTTGTTATAAACAGTGGATGTAATACGGATTTCAGCGTTCCGGAATTGCTACCTATATATACTTTCATCGGACTTTGTAGTTGTAAGCATTATCTGTAATTTTGTTAATTTGTAAATAAATTCTTAAATTTTATAGAATATTTGTGATTTTTGTTGGCTTTACAAAGGGTTTATTTCTGACCGTAACATTCTGACAATAGAGTATTTTAATTCAGTTTTTAATTAATTTATAAAAAAAATCAAAATACTGTGAATAATGATAAAAAAAATCTCATGAATACCAGCAAATCTGTCATATTTGGTGGTTAAAGTTCTATCAGAATAGTTAGTGCATTTACGTCAAATCTGCTCGTACCACAATTGAATTCCCATTTTGTGTCATATCCTGCCCTGCTGAATTTTACCATGAAAATATATTCAAATAAAATTCTGGTTACAAGTATAAATTCGAAAGATTGCCAATAAATATCTGATATCCCGAAGTCTAAATCAACACTGCTACACCGGGGTCTGCTAGTTTGAGCATGAGTAAGTTAAATAATAATGCAAATGTTTCAAGGCATCTTATTTTCATTTACGACTACATTGATATTATCTAGGCAGTTTTCCATGACCAAGTCATCAGAAATATACAAATTATCGTGGGTTTTCAGAGTTTCTATCAGTTGATCGTTATATATTTTGTTACTTTTGCACTATTGGTAATATAACTATTTCCATGGATGTCATTTATAGCGTTGGTTAGTGTCTCAAGCCGGATATTTTCATCTAAATTCAGAACGTGTCGCCATTTTGTTTGTGAAACTATGATCATCTTTGAATCAATGTCACATTAATACTGTTCGTTTGATTTCCATCGTGGGTCGATGTCGATCATGGAATGCAATTTAAAGCACATTCAATATACACCATAAAATGGGGGATACTTTTGATTCAGCTGTATGGTAAAAGTCGCCTCGAGCATGCAGAGCAGACAAGAAGACATAAGAATATTTATTGCAATCCAATTGTCCACCTTCCCATTCAACAGAAAGAAAGGCAGTACAATCAACAAATCAAATAAGGTAACGCATTGAGAACAAGGATTTGCATGTCAAGTTGAGAGGTTATGAAAAATATAAATACGAATAATATTAAGAAGTAATAGCTGATCAAAAAAGAAACAAGTTTACGCATCATGCACTAGTTGTGCTCTCTCATTTGAAAGCGAGCGAAGTCCCGGATCTTCATGTCAAAACTAATAGTCACTGGGGAGGTGGTACAGAACAATATCTATATATGTATGATTTAGACAATGCCAAAAAGTCCCAATAGCTTTCTTAGTCAACGTGAAACGCTCAAGATTATGTGTTTAAGGCTGAAGAAGGGCGAAATACTAGACATATGGTCTTTGCATTCATCACAGACGATCTCTGAGGAAGAAAACCTCAATTGTATTACATTTTTAGTTTTTCATATACTTAAAAAGAAAAGAGGTAAGTTCTCTATCCAAGTCAGTCAAACCAGATATCTGGCCGATATCGGGGTGTAATCCATTTTATATTGAAAGCTGCATACAGTTATATAATTACTTCAAACTTTGTTTTAAAGGGTTTTCGTTTATTATAACTAATTATTTCATTTTGAAACTGACACAGGTCACCATTAGCATTTCAATTTCAATAAATATTTGAACCTATATACAAACATCTATAATACCGATCCGATTTCCACAATTCAAAGTTCAATCAACATGTTAGTACATATGTAAGTGTCGATCGATCGATCTCTTAAAGGAACTGGCATAGGCTTAGGTGATTGGTCTTGACCGAAAGGTCCCTAATTCGAGCCCTGCCAGTGGCTGTTAGTGTATTTCTAAAATTGAGACAGTAAAAATCGAAGTTCTCTGTCAAAGTGAGATGAGTTTATTACATACGTTTACATTTCTGTTGAATTTCATATCATATCATTCCAATCACATAAGTGAAATGATCTCGGTGTGATGTGAAATAAAATAAATAGCCAAGTAGTTCAATTAGGTGAACAAATAACAGATTGACAGTCATACTGAAACACTAGCAAGGAATAGTAATCCAAAAGCACATATAATTATACGAAGATTCTATAGTACGATGAAGTCATACTTACTATTACATCTGATACTGAGTTCCATGCAGACCCTAGTAAATAATATTAATCAAAGTTTACTAAATAATTCATGAAAGCAGTCAACGAGTATATTCAAATTGAACTCTTGGTCATATACTACAAGTGAAAATAGAAAATCATAAATATATTTCATTATGTGATAATTCATTTAAAACAACAATCAAAAAGCAAAATATTGAGAGCATCAAAACCTCATAAGTGCTCATGAAACATAATGTGACGAACATTTAACACTTGTACGACTTATACCATTACATGGTTATTAAGGATTACTTGTGTACTTTTAAATTTTGGCTTGCATGTCATATATATGTTTCCCTCCAAATCTTACATATCCGGAAAACCTTTGATCTAATTGAACATTTTCCTTCGTCATGACTTGCTGAAAAGGACATGAATTTATTTGACAAGTAATGACATTGGGTGTTTGTGTTTTAAATATATGACGAGTTGTGTTACAGGTGAAAACGTGTAGGCAATTATCAAAAAATGGATAAAATCATCTCAGTAGACACACCTAAGTGCATACAAAAGAGCATCGACATGTACCTAGGAGCATACTTACCAACAACACCAGTCATTTACATCCAGTAGAAATTGTTTATAACCTACAAGTATCGTGTAAATTTACCATTAGTTATTTCATTTCGAAAAACAGTGTTGATCTTACAAATTTGACTTATAATAGGAAGGTTCGAATCTTCTCGGAAGATATTTAGATATAGGTTTACCTGCGGCTCAAACATTCCGGATTCGAATTCCGGATTGGTCCACGATGTTGAAGAAGTTAGTTACCTTCTTCTTACCTTGCAATATATCCGGAAATCAACTTAAAACACTAAATCAACCAACCAAACAAACCTTTGATATGGATACGATTATTATACAACATGTTCCAAATGATGTTTCACATCATTTCAATCAAGCAATCACCTGACATATACAACTACCTTCTCCTGTTCCTTACTTCTTTTTGTTCCATTCTTGGTTAATTATAAGACAAACAAGTGCGTGTATACCGCTTAAAATGAAATGTAAAAGTAACGGTAATATCTGTCTTCATCAATAATTATCATTCAACCTCTAAATTATTAGCACAATTAATCATTCTTAAGCATTTATCATAAAATACATACCGTATGTTTTCCTTCTGATGAATTGTGGGTCCTTCTTGTTACTGTTGAAATCGTGGTATTATTTTGCTATTAATAACAGTGTTATATATCCTGATTTTATGAAAGTCAACTCGGGTGTTCCGGGTTTCCGGTAGTACCGGGTCAGTTGAATTTGCTACTATTTAATTTTTAAAGATTCATGTTTTACTAGAAATATACAATTATTGTTGTTCAGGTATTAATATATCACATAAACCCTGTGGATATTCTTCAAGACAAATTTATGACTGTCAGCAAAATATTTATGCCAGGAAACCGGAATATTTTATATTATTTGTAATTGCGTAAAATTTGATCCAGAGGACAAAGTTACAAGTGCACCGTTTTGCTATCATTGCATTGTCGAAACTCCAGTACACAAATTCTTCGAAATGGGGACGCTTGAGACAAGATTTATTAATCAAGAACTGTTAGTGTTTTAAATAATTGGCTAGATATGGATTTTATAAAGTTACAGAGTGCCTTATTCTCACATAAATTTTGTTTTGGATATATTATTTCAAGATAGGAAATTTTCACTGTTTTGAATTTCTCTCAATTACCCCGAATAACACTATTACAAGTAATAATGAAAAATAGGAATAACTATGGCAACAAGAAAAATGTACGACAGTGGACATTCACAGACCTCCGAAAATCAGAGGTGACACCCAGTGCCCGAAAGGAGTGAGCGTCTCCTGTTTGGCTAGACACACCCGCCGTGAATGCCCTTAAATACAGTCGAAACATGAAATTCAACACTGTATATGTAGATGAAGAACATATATAAAAACCAACTGGCCAGCACAATCTTAATTAGTTGATCTAATCTTAGCGGCCGTCGTCCTACACTTTTTCAATTATTGTATCATGTAAGATAATCATTTCGAGACAAAAATTGAAAGTCTGTCCATCAATCGAACTGAAAAAGTCCGTTGTGCTTAAATATCCAGCAAACTTTATACTTTACAGTGGACTTTTCAGAGAGTGTGTTATGTTAGAATTAGCTCCTCTAACAATTTATATAATTATGTCATTTAATGAAACGGCAAACAAACTTTTGTACAATATTGGAAAAAAAATATTATAAAAGTAGGTGCAATATATCACTCAAATGTAGAATAAGTAGATCTTCAAACTCTGAGATGTTTTCACGATAAACCACTCTTTAAGATTTATCAGAAGATACATACGGTATGTCCTGTCTATACTAAACCTTTACAATGAATGCAAAGCTCCGTTATATTGCGGATACTGTGCGGAGCATGAATTATGCTAAATATGGAATGTTATATTCCATGATTTAATAAAACTCCATCCCGTTACTTAGAAAGTACCGGGTCAAATAATGTTCGATACAGGTTTTCGTACCGGGTCAAATAAAGTCGATACAGGTTTTATTTATATTCATGTTTTGTCTATTTAAGATTTTAAAGTAATGTCATCGTAAAATATTGATGTTTGTTATGATACAGGTGTATTAAAACGTGTATATATTCTATATTGCGGCAGTTTTGTTTAATTTCTAAACTCGCGTATACATAGTCTTCGATAAAGGAAAATTAAAAACAGGATACATCTATAAACATCCACTAATCAATAAATTGTTATTTTTTAAAACACTATGTACATTGAATCTAAGAAATTATTTTCATTTTAATTCTCAGTCGCTAAGTATACGTACACATCACTATATCAGATATGTAACCACAACATCCTTTCGCAGTTCCGGATCATTGTGGTAAACTGATTGCTGATGTCACTTATGTCAAGAGTCATTCACTTGAACCTGAATCGATTATCTCAGAAATCAGTGAGTATCTCAGTGCAACATAATAGAGTACAAAAGGCTGAAAGTGCTAGGTACAGTCGTACTCAACTTTGTCATTAATCAAATCGTATCTAAAGAGGGGAATTTAATATATTTCAGTTTTAAAGAATATTTTTCGTTTTTACTGTATCACGTCAGCAACTGATAAGAATATTTCAATGGCTATGAATATGTGAATTTGAACACTTTGTCAATCGTAATTCACATTGCCATTTATTAAATACAAATGTAGTATATATAGAGAGAACCTATGGCATTTTAGGTTGATAATTTGATTATATTAAATCCGGATATGTCGAACAGCGATGTGTCGAATACCATACTTATTTTGAACATATTTTAAGTCCTGACATTCTGATTTACCCGTTATCTTCAGATGGCCTTATACCGACGTATTCGTGGGCGTTGTCCTTTTACTGAAAGACCGAGCGTATAGCATGATCAAATGACCATGTCGGCACATACATCCGGAGCAATTACACACCGGTGCATTCATTGACAGAGGTTTTCCCTACCTAGTTACCTATGCTAAACTTTACAAATTATCATCAAATCAATTATCAATTATCATCATAAAGATCATAAATGCGAATACTGTTTTGCGATGTGTTTTGAGCTGTAATTACTTCTTTTTTTTATTAATTTATTATCCATATGACTACAAGTATACGTACATGCAGTGGCGGATTGAAGGGGTGGGAACACCCCCCCCCTCCCGTTTTTCACATATTTACAATTAAAACTCCAGATTTGGCAGCCAAAATGACTGTGTAGTTCGGCTAATACTTGACTTTCCTTTTCGGAAATCCTGGATCCGCCACGAATATATATGCTTATGTAACTAATATTAATGATATGCATTGTAATAAAAGATATGACAAATAATTTATCTTTATCTCGTCTTATTTTAGTACCTAGTGTCCTGGTTTTTCGGTTATAAAGTATAACACATGTATCTCCTGCTATTTTGACTATGTAAAATACAAAAGCTTTCAACTCCTAACTTTACTTTTTACGTCTTTGGAGTACTCTTTCTTGATTTTGTTTTATTAATAAAAAGTATGATTGGATTGAGTTTAACTGTTTAATACTAAAATACGCTACGCTACATATTTATTCGACTAATCCCAACTATCAGACCCAGGCATATGACTAGAGTCTGAGTTCCTCCCATAGAGATTCGACTGGAACTGAAAAAAAAAACTGAAACATTTCTTAGTAGTGTAAAGATGATGGATAAATCAAACCACAAGTCCAAAAATCATGAAACCATAGGACGTACAAAATCAGTGAAAATGAAAAACAAATGGAAAATAACAAAATATGTCTACTTGAAGACCATATGTGAACCCCTGTGATGGAGTGAGATCAGGTGCCCGGGGAGAGTGAGCATCTCCTGCTTGCTATGATATGACTTACCACACGCTTTACCTTTCAGTTGTGTATATTCTAACTATAATGCTTCCATATCATAATATTCGATCTACTGACGATATCAGGCGATATTAAACATTCTCTAAACGAATTTTTCCATGATTTCTATTTTTACACTACGGTAAATTCAAATTTCAATGCGGTAGGAGGAAATGTTAGAAATCACTTGCTACAAGGCTTATATCGATTTTCTGATGTGAAAGCACTATAGTTTAGATGTAAACATGTGAAAGACAAAGATGAGGGTGAATACTAAACAGTTTCAATTTTGTTATATTCACGTCTACTCTTTCTGTATGAGGAATTCAGACCCGTCTCATGATTTGGTCTAACATTTCAGACTACTGTTGAACATATTCCTCATACAATGTATTCAGGTACCTTAAACAGGCAGTCACAACAACGCGATTAATCGGATATCTGGAAGTACCGATATTTCGAACTACCGATAATTCGCAGTATTTTCCAAAGGCCCTACAACTTCGAGATATCCAAATTCGAGTAATATCTCAAACTATTCCTTATTTCACCTACATCAATCCGTTTATACATTAAGCAACTAATGCAGTTAACATGGTTGTGCAGTTGCATGACTAACTATCGTATGTTATGCATGCATCCCCATAAATAAAATGTTGTTTCGTGTTTACAATAAAATATTACATGCACATACACGCATGCTTATTTTATGTCCTCTGCATTACTGTTTTGTTGAACATATTCAACATACCAGGTATTCATCTTTTTTTTTTTTAAATATGTGGTCATTCGATTAAACAGTGATGACCTTTTCTTGATCGGTGGAAACATAGAGAAAACTTTTATTATATCAATGGACTGTGATTTTTTAATGCATTTGTGGAGTTCAAAATCAAGATCAAATCTTTAACCGTACTCTCTCTCAAATAGAATCTAAATTCTTTGGTCATACTACTTTAAGTCTAGACATAAGCCTATGACTGATTGATTGATTGATTTTTGTTTAACGTCACACCACGAATATTTCACGTATGGTGACGGCATCTGCCTGATGCGGGGCATATACATTTTTACCTTTGAAATGGACCCACCCGAAGCAGGGAGGGATCTTTAACGTGCCATGCATACCACGACATGGGGCCTCGGTTTTTACTGTCTCATCCGAAAGACAGGACACCAGCATGACCAGAGCGGGAGTCGAACCCCGGCCTTCCGATCATGAGACGCGCAGAATACTACTAGGCCACGCCGGCTTCATAAGCCTAGGATAACCCAGGACTTTCTTGGTGGATAAGTATACAAAATAAAACTTCAAGTTAATCTATGCAGCTCTTGTGTTGATTTTGAATAATATAATTCGAATGCATGTGTCTTTTTGCGATCGAAATTGGCGGCCATTATTCAAGAGTGATACCTCAAATGTACTGGATCCATATAAAGTCATTTTGTATACTTATCCACGTAACAAGTCCTAGGCGCTCCTGTGCTTTTGTTTTTCCGTAACTGCGTCAGAAGAGAAGCAAATTATGTGCCATTGACTCTTTTGCCCCTTTTGTAGATAATCTATCAGCAGAATACCATGTGCATCTCGGAAAACCGAGGCCGTAAACTTCCAAGCCGGTGGAACAGTCTTTGCCTTCTTTGGCGGAGGTGAGCCAGGGTGCTTCCATTGTTTCGACTGTTGTTTGGTCCCTGGGGTAAAATGATGGACCCATGTTTCATCCATTGTGAAGAAAGTTGGCAGGATCTTCCTCAAAAAGTGTAAGATTAGCACAGGATAATGTGCGCCTGTCGTGCTTCTGATCAACTGTCAGAAGTCTTGGTACCCAACGGGCGGAAAGCTTTCTCAATGCAATATCCTCTGTCAGAATGGAATGTACTCTTTCCTCTGATATGCCAACTCTACTGGCTATATCTGTCGTCTGTCAGTCATAACAATATCATGGACTTCATTGACCATTTCTGGGGTTGCAACAGTGACAGGCCTTCCAGGACGAGTGTCATCCTCAAAGCTTTGTCTGCTACGCATAATCCGCCAATGCTTGGCATTTGACCTCATTATCGTTGGATGATCAGTTGATCAGTATCTTTGACTAGAGTGGCACGTTTGGATGAGTCTGTCTAACCACTAAATCAACAGGAGCAGCACACCATTTCACTAAAGTGCTTGCGAACTTTTTAAGGACTCGTTACTTTTACCTAGAAGGAATGTGACTTTAAAACATTAGTATGCTGAATATGAAATGTTTAGTTAATTGTATTTTGGGATGAAAAATGTCATCATCCATTTAAGAATTTCCAGTTCATGTTTCCCTATAGTTGCGAAATCTGGGGTTGAATGTTACAAAAAAAATCCTTAAAGATGTCGTTAGAACTTTCGTGAAACGACCTGCATGACTACCGGTTTTCTGTTCTGGTCACTGCGTGTTTTAATGTTCTTGCCAGATGCGCAATTTATCACATGTAACTCTCTAGTAAAACAGAACTTTGGAAGTCAACAAATGTATGCAGAGAAAACTGGTTTCCAGAATATGGATGGATCCGAAGCAAATGCTGTCACCATATACATGAAATAATCGTGGAGTGACGTAAAATATCAGTCAACTAAATTTACTAAAATGAAACCAAACAGTTTTAAGACAGATTCGTGCACTGGGAAGACATTCCTCAATTGTAATTACCTTATTCATAGTGTTGGTAAGTAAGCAATAAAATAATGGGTTGTAATTGTTGGTAACTAAATTATAAGACGTCGTCTATCACAGCTGGTATTATGGCCGTATCTGTAAAACAGATATGCAGAATCGTTTACAATAAAAACTTTGTTCAACTTTAACTTATCTCGTATATAAACTAAGGAAAGTAAAAGGCTCCGATAACGTTATTTTGTCATGTAATAAAATAGTCAAACGTCTTCTAAATAGACAATATGATATTGAGATCATCAAAAAGACTATAGGTCTTGTATTTGGTCCCTCTACGGCCTTATGCAGACTTTTACTTGAACGTTGCACGCTGACTAACAGGGCGGTGGGGACTATATGACGAGCCTTGTCCAAACCTCTTTCAGAGGAGACATAGTCTTGTACCTCGTCCCCTCTGACTGTTAGTCGGGACTCCTACAGATCTAGGGTCTTAGCTCGCAGACTGCAGACTGGCAGAGCACGGTTTATCATGTTGATGTCGCATATATTTTTATACCATTATGTGTTTTACAATACCTTACGTGTTTATATTTTTATGACCTCTCAATATGCGATACCTGTTGACCCTTGTTCTTTACATGGAGGATTATTTATAAATTTTTAAATGTACGTCTTTTGATTGTTCTGCTGTTACGGTGAGTGGGAAGGTGGGCCCGTAAACCGGTTAACCACACCATTTGTTTGGCTTTTGTCAAATTATCATCATCATCATCTTCTTCTTCTTCTTCTTCTTCTTCTTCTTCTTCTTCATCATCATCATCATCATTTGCAGTTTATAGCCAAACCTTTAGCGGAAAGGAAGATTACTCGTACTTCCAAAAGGAAAAACATCTTTAATGTCTAAGTACAATATGTCCATTTATAAATTCTTATTCTTATATTAAATATTCTTACATTTAAGCAGTGTGTAGTTAGCCCTGTATGATATGTAAGTAATTTACTAATCCTACGTATACTAAGCTGGCGTGGCCTAGTGGTATCGCGCTCGCCTCCTGATCGGTAGGCCGGGGTTCGAGTCCCGCCTTGGTCATGTCGGTGTCCGGTCTTTCGGATGAGACAGTAAAAACCGAGGCCCCGTGTTGTGGTATGCATGGTACGTTAAAGGTCCCTCACTGCTTCGGTTGGGTCCGTTGCAAAGGTCAACATTTGTATGCCCCGCATCAGGCAGATGTCGTCACTATATACGTGAAATATTCGTGGTGTGACGTTAAACAAAAATCAATCAATCAATTAATCAAACCTACGTATATACTAAAGAGCCCGCTTGGCACAACCCACTGGGTACTTGGCGGCCCGTGACCGAGAGGTCCCGGGTTCGACGACCGCCAGTCCTTCGGCATCAGCGGGTCCATGGCGTAGATCCAAATTTCTGTGCATTGCACCAGGTAGACGCCGTCACCATATTAGTGACATAAAACAAGAATCAAAGCAATCAAATATCTATATTATATCACTACACACTGCTTTGACTTCATGCCTTGGGTAGATGCCAGTGTATTTATTATTACCATGTAGATCTGAGATAAACCTTTGGGTGTGTATGTAGACCAGGTACTTATTCAACTACATGTACATCTGTTGGAAAAAGGGAATTAACCTGCGATTGGCTGGTATCCCATTCAAGGACAGTGCCCTGTGTCATTGGACAGCAGACAGAAACTCCTCGTTTTCCCACCATATGCCGAGTTTAGCTTATCACTTCATCAACTCTGATGGCCTGGAGAAGGATTTAACAGCTATTAGATCAACCTGAGATGAGTTGGTATTCCATTCAAGGTGAATCCGACACTTACCTTCTTCTCGCCAAATATAGTGTGTAATCACTGTTTTTATCATCTTCGATGACCTGAAGAAGGATTTAATTTTGCATTTTGTCGTGAAATTTGATTTGGATTGTAGCTTTTCACTTTCTTTTCTCTTTCACGTTCTGCTTTGTTGAACATCCCTTCATTTCCAGAAACAGTAAGATTATGTCTGTTTATGAATCCAAAGAAGGGGGAATCTTGGTCAAAGCTTGGTGAAAAGCTATGCACTGAAAGTAGAGCTAACGAAAATGGATATAAAACCTATCGTAGTTAGATAACATAGCTTTCCATTGGTCCTGAGCGGGAATCGTTACTTAATCATATGATCTGGACTAGCATCATATCTAAAGATATGAAAAACTTTCATATAAGTTCTATTTTTCTTTATTTCATAGCATTTTAATTTTCCAGAAAATAAATAAATAAATAACAGATAAATAAACAAAATAATAATAATAATAATAATAATAATAATAATAATAATAATAATAATAATAATAATTTTAAAAAAAAGAAACAAAAACCATTGAAATTTGAATTACACTTTATATAGGTATATTGCATATTTTTCTAATTGTAGGACAAAAGTCATATTTAAGTTTTTCGTCTCTTTCTTTCTTTTTTTATTTTCTTTTCTTTCTTTTGTCTTTTATGTCTTTAATGCATTAAAAGGGTACATGCTCAAACTAACCCATTGGTGCCCTCCCCTTCCTACCCTTTGTCCTACATCCTTGATTTTTTTTTTATCTAAAAACACTTATGTTTCAAAAAAAAAATTGGAAACATTGATCACGAGTTATCTCGCTTACGTAACTTACATAAGTTATCACCACAATATTTTATACGATTTTTGAATATAAGCGATGTAATCAGAGACGTAGAGAAAATAGTCTATGTCTCTGGATGTAATCTTTATTCGCAAAACACAGATTACATACGAAATTTGGTAGTCTGTCTGTCGAGGTCTTCCATGTGTATGGAACGTTTAGGACACGAGACTATGAAGACATTAAATTGAATTCAGGCTCTCGATATTACATTTTTGTGGAATATGATGGCTGCTATGAATTTATGTGAACGAAAATAAAAAGTGTTAATGTTTAAAATGTCCGAAAATTAATCAATCAGTCAATAAAAAATATGTATTCAGGTGAATGCAAATATAACAAATATATGAAAGTTCTTTAGTCTTTGGCCTGCGTAGCTCAAAGGATCAGCAGAATGGTCGGCTTGGGCCGAGATGGTCCGAGTTAGAGCCGCACAGGCGACTTGTCGACGTCCTGAACTTGGCTGAGATGGTAAAATCCTAGGAGACATGTCAGGATAGGCTCTGCCACTCTTCATTGCTCCCGGTGGATCCGATGCAAAGGTCAAATCTTTGTAAAATGCACCAGGCAAATGCCATTCAGCGTACAAGAAATATAGAAGTGAAATGTTCTTAGCGATGCCTTACACAAAACAAAGAAACATGAATGTTCTAAGTTTGGATAAACATTTTACAAATGAAAACAAAATCTAAACATGTAAATAAGTAAATAATTAAATCCACAATAACATTCGCAAGTGTGATTTGATAGTATATATAACGATAAAATAGGGCGTAACCGCATTGATACCTCCCTTAGACGCCACAGGCGATGGTCACTTAACGGTCAATATTATTTCGCCACTATAGGTGCTGTATAAGTTTATAGATTTTTGGTCAAGCCGTAACGGGTCATTAAGAATACACAATCAATGTTTTCATTTTGGCTTTTCAGGCTGTGTGGTCAACCGGCTAAATCACACACTATGTTTACGAACTTAATCCCTTTTATGTGGATAAATAGTCAACAAGTGGCATTAAGATACTCTATGTTTAAATGGAAACAAGAAAATATGTAGTTACCTCCCTTTATTACAACACAGTCTGGGAAATTAAGATGCATGAGTCGAGCTGTAAAACTTTTACACGGAAAAATGACGGAGAGCTTTCATTTTTGTACTCTTATTTTATGTACATATAATAGGAACTTTTGGCCATAAAGATAAACATATGAATAAGATTTTTATTAAATGACAAGATGAGGTAATGAATGAAACCAGCAGGTGATTGTAAGTTTGTGGGTTCAATTTCCCTCGAGCTTGTTCTGTGTAAAATCTATCGGCTCCCGGGTCCTTGTCGAAGATTGCAATAAAGATTTCTCCTGTAATGACTGGATTTTGAAAGTCATAAAGTTATTTTTGTTTGAAAGTATTGCGTATGTTTTGTCACGTGGTAATTTAGAATGTGAAGCTATATACAACAACTTTTTTCCCGGGGGGGGGAGACTTCGGAATCAATTTTTTTAAGAAAAAAGAATTCTCGTAGACCCAAATAATCGGTAGAGATTTGTCCAGAGAGCAAAGATTTCCGAATTCTGAAAATGGTTAGTTGAATAGTGAAGGCGTCAGTTGGAATTCGTCATCTTTTACTGCTATTGCAAATGGCTGATAGTGATAAACAAATTCAGACAATTTATAATAATGCAGTAATTTATTGAAAATTTATCAAAACTGCAGCTTTACGACATTTTGATACGGTGAGTTATCTGCCTTTGTTTAGTTAAGTACTCCACGGAAGTGGAAAAGGAGTGCCATAAAAGCTGTGCGACGACTGATGAATCAATTTACATTTGTTATTTTTAAGGTCAATTGACCATGGTTAGATACTAGTATGGTTGGTCAAGCAGAAGTCACCGTTGTACCCCTGGCCATGTTATGCAGAAATTAGGTTTTTATCATGGGCAGACAACTCAGTTAATTGAATTTCCTTATTGAAGTAAGGCAGAGACATATATATACAGAGACTGGAAACTCGCCGCTTCGTCCGGCATATGATGCATATGGTGTATATATGTCTCTGAGTAAGGTAAATCATAAAAAGTTAACATAATCATCTGAAATAAAATTATTATTATAATTAGATTTACTATAATTAGACTGTACATCAACAAAGTATGCCTAATAAATTTTCTAAGAAAGATTATTACGTAAACTGATTTAACATATATACGTTTCTAAATGAATACAGAAATAACACAAACACTCTGTGCCGCAAATTTTCTGCCCCCTGGCCTTTATCAAGCAATAGTTAGAATAGTACAGAAGCTTGTTTATATTAGACATGTAAAGATGGATGTTACATAGATCTTCTGTACTATTCTAACTATTGCTTGATAAAGGCCAGGAGGCCGAAAATTTGCGGCAAAGAGTGTTTGTGTTATTTCTTTTAGTATATTTTACTTCCCTTTGGGGGACTACTTATTCTATCTTAAATGAATACACTTTGAAGAAACGGATATTTTATTAAGAAAAAGTCGCAACTGTGACAGCCAATGCCCGCACCGGCTATTGATACACCAGACCCGGGTTCCATAGCAGTTTCAGCTTCAACCAAATCATTTCTGCACGCACAAAACACGAAAACACGTGGTCATCATGCCTTATAACCTATAATTATATACAAAGTTCTTTAAATGATTAATATTAAAGGTCACGTTCACTGGTGGATTTAATGCGGGTGTGTGTGTGTGGAGGAGGGAAGGGGGGGGGGGGATTCAGGACGCACGACCCTTCGCTCTTTAAAAATTTCAATGTAATGCATTTATTTATATATATTCTTTTCCATAAAAATGTTACCTTTGGATAATAAATCTCGTTGAGTCTTACCTTATTTTTACTACAGCTAATTAGGTCTTTTTATGTCTTTCAAGTATGGTGTATGTTTTATTGATAGTATATTCTAACAAACAACTGAGTATTTCAACTGAGTATGAAACATTCATTTTGGACTAAAGATAATTGATGTTATACCCAGGTTTTATCAAAATTCATGAAACCTTGTGAGCTACGTCCCATGGGCTCCCATCATGGCTTCGCCTTGGGCCAACTTGGGGCCTTAAGACGGCCCCCATATCCCCGTCTCTCTATTATAGTTCACGTGCCAACCCCTAACTCATCCTTCATCCGCCAGTGACATTAACGTATAGCTTTTTTATTTGTTAGATCTACTTACTGTTTTATTTGTCTATATCGAAGAATAAATCACAATTTTGAATAAGACATTCGTCATACAACACAGTTGGCAGGTAAAGAACGTACACAAGTGTCTAATAAAAGAAAGTACCATCAGATACAAAGACTACTGTCAGTGGCACTGGTGCGATCAAACACACAAAATGTGCCCACATTCTACAGATCACAAAATTCACTTTAACTTTATATAATAGATAAATGCACTCAAGAAATATGTACATTGTAAAAATAAAACCCATTTATGTATATACCTATAAAAGCAAAAGAAAGTGACTTTAGATTTTATAATAATTTATCAAAATTTCCATGTTGCCTTTCCCTTATTCAGGATAAAACAATAACATACATATAGAGAGAGACCAACGCAAAGTCATAAAAGCTATAAAAAGCACTAAACTAAAATGAAATAATAAACCCATATAAAAAGATATACGGAACTACATTTTCGTGTTGTTATATCGACGGATAAATAAGAAAATCAGATGATCCTATATATCAATATTGAAAATCATTTAGTGGCGGATCCAGGATATCCGAAAAAGGAAGGGGGGGGGGCACATGTGAAAGTCAAGTATTAGCTAAAATATTCAGCCATTTTGGGTGCCAAATTTGGAGTTTTACTCATATTATTGAGTTTTCAACCTTATCATCTATATATTGCTTATAAAAGTGTGGCTTAAAAAAAAAAAGGGGGGGGGGGGGCATCCCTCTCCCCATTCTTGATCTGCCACTTTATGAGAAGAAATCGAAATTGTGAAGTTTCCTAACAATCGAGCAGACGACAGTTACCGGGACAACGCACTATTACAACAGCATATTTACATGTTTCCAAGCCTTCAGCTCAGGTGAACTTAAACACTCTCAGTGACAAATATTTGATAATCAGTCATCGTGTATGTGAATAATTCGGGGATTTCCCATCCTCAAAACCCCATTTTTATCATCTTTACAAGAAGATATGACATCATCCTTCTGGGGGAGATCCTCTTTGAAAATTTTATTCATCTCAATGATAAATTAAACATTATCTGAGCGAGAAATGATGAAGATAAAATGAAGTTTGATGTTAATGCTTTTATTAGAAAACAAATGTGCTAAGGTTTAATATAATTTCATATGCTAGTTTTTGCTTGTTTTGTCTTATTTCTCAGAGGGTTTTGAACATGAGGTGGGGTTTCAACTCCGGACTCGCACTTAACTATGACATGAAATGTGTAGAATATTTCTATTCTTAGCTGCTGTTTTCAAAATTGTTACAAACTGTAGAATACCCTGGGAAAAAAGGAAACGGCAGCAATGAATCCACGATATTAAAGGAGAGAGAGAGAGAAAAAAAAAAAAAAAAGAATTGACAAAACTTCGAACGAGGTGAAAATACGAAAATTTGATTCATGGTTTATGTTGGTAAATCACGTGTTTTGTATTTTTATTTATCGCCCACCTGTAAACTAGGAAAGTAAAACATTTTATAAAATTGGTATGAAAAAGGACATCCCCATGTAAATCTCTCTAAGGAGTGGACTTTAATTAAAGCTTTTTCCTATTTTACCTGACATAAGAAGCAATATCGGACAAATGAAATTTTACCGAGCAGATTTGCGTCATATTACTCTGACGTCATAATGTAAACTTCATAATGAAAACTGCAGCGAAAACTGTTTTTGTCAGATATTAGGCTCCTCACATCATTTAAGATCGGAAAAGGTATCAATAAACATAATAAATACATACTCCCTCCCACACGTACTTTTGACTTGCTTCCTGCGCCTTTCAGCTCTCGGTACTGCATAGTCATGCGCATTAATATTGCGACTGAAAGGAAAAAAACTGAACTCAGAGCCATATGTCAAAATGAGGTTCGGTGGCTTTTTAATCCAATTAACTATGGTTGACTTACCCCAATTTTACTTCCAGCATATCTGAATACCTGAAATGATAAATTGAAATCATAAATGTATTGAACGCATATCTTAATATAATACCTCAATATATAAGTAATATGTTACTCAGTCTGATTTGAATATTTTAAAGTGCCCAATGTCAATATTATGGTCACACCTTCATAGCAATACACAAAGACGAAAAGAACGCCTGACACACTTCGACTTAATTTATTTATGTATTTATATGTCTTTTTTGCGTCTAAATAAGACGGGCAATGTCGTAAAACCTTAGTCCTCCCCCGCCCTTTGACAAAATTACTTTTTCAAAGGCATGAAATGAGTTGTGTTTACGAATCCAATACGGCTTTTGTAATGTTATGAGCTTTGTTTTAGAAAGGTTGTCATATATTTTTTTATTTATATTAATATCAGCGAGAATGTCAACGTATTTAGGTAATTGAAGGCCCATTCACTCCACCTATACCAGATGCAGGAATGAGTAGCTACTTCTTATGGTCTGATGGCATATGCCAGTTGAATAGAGAGAACCCTTTTTAAATTAGATAGTCTACGATTGTAGAAAAAAATTGGTATAAGTTTAAAGCTGTGTAATGACTAGCCTTTCTTCTCAGCAGTCACTTTTTCACATAAATACTACAATATGCAGAAAGCGGGAGAGTTCTTTTTGAGAGCAAACAATTCACCTCACTGACCATGCCCGTTTCCGTCACACACATGAAGATAACACTCGAAGGTAAGTAGTAGACCTATTTTTTATCATATGTACAAAATGTCGGATGCTGCTGACGTTGAATGCGGTGAAATTAAATCAACTTTAATATTCAACACTTCAAAAAGCAAAAACACATATGATATATTTACACATTACTAAATAATAATAAACAACAATATTAAACCATAATTTGTAATCATTTACAGTTTTACGAAATGTTTATTTACTTCATCTTCTTTCGCTGAATTGCTCAAATCGGGTGTTATCACTAAGCTTAACCCCCCCCCCCCCCCCCTTGTGTTTATTTCAAGTATTGCGACGGAAATGTATGAGTTGTTCCTTCAATGTATGGTCCTACCCAGATAAAGCGACAATATTTATAAAAACGAGTCTAAGATTTATCATTACAGGGGTGATAGGTTAATCAATTTGTGTATACCAATTGGATCGAGACAAAGTTTAAATCATATACAACCCTATTTTTGATGTGCTAAAATATTTTGGTAGAATTGGAAATATTCTATCATGATTTCCATTAATTTCGTAATTATTGTAATGTGGCTTATTTTAAAATTTGGTCATAACTTAATATGTATAGATTCTACCATATTGTCATATACTTCAAATATCATTATGAATCATCCTTATAAATTCGAATTACGATAGATGGCTGTATGAGCAGGGGATACAATTGTTTCAAAATGGTTGCTATGGTAGCCATATCTGAAATACGCAAGTTCTGAAGTGGCGTTTTAAGTATTCTATGTACAGTATTTTTTATATAAATAGATCAATCTCCTTTAGACTTTGAGATTGGAGATAAGCTTTTAAATCAAATGTATTGTTAAAACGATCGCACAGCAGACAGAATTACGTAACAGCAGATTCTGACCTATTGTACTTGAACCTCACTTCTTGTCATGGAAAATTTCTTCATCTATTTAACTATATTAAAGATTACAAATGATAAGGACGGCAATCACTAACTTGCGCTATATCGAGACTAATTTATTTGGCGTTTCTCTTTTCAAAAGCGTCTCGTGATTTAGAAATATAAAAGATTTCATTCAGTGATAGGCAACTTTCTATAATACAAAAAGTCCGATTTTTTTTATAGGGGTAGATAAAGCCCGAGTGCAAAATGACGTCACCGTTGAAGGTGCCACTTAAGGTCTGAAGCATCTGAAGTAAACGCCTCTAGGTAGAAAATAACTTTAAAGAAGACTAATTAGCATTTCAAAGCTTTAAGTATTAAATGGTCCTACAGAAATGTTGACCTTAAATGGAATGTTAGATCTTGTACACCCACTAACTATAGGATAATCAAAAATACTTATGTTTAGCGCGCCAAATTTTGTCGAGGACCGGGGTATATCCCCTACACACTTACCTCGTGGAAGTTATATAACTGATGGACATCGGACTTTAAATCCCTCAATACAATAAATGACAATATTTGATAATAACAAAATAGGTCTGATGTGTATATCCCATGAATTTAAAGGGCATTTAGCCTTATTCAACGGACCCATCCGAAGTCTTTTACAGACCAACATCTACTTCGACACGGGGAATCGGTTTTTATCGTCTCGTCTAAAACCCAAGACTGATTCTAGTCAGACTTGAATCCGGGACCCCTCGACCCAAAACCAAGCAAAGTAACTACATATCAAGGCAGGTCCTCCTATCAGTAAGTCATAAGAATAAAACCGCCAAATTCCTTATATGGTAAGCTAAATCAATATCAGGCGTGCCGGAAGAATGACATCTCCTTCTGGCTGGCCATGTCTGCCGTGTGTGATAAAGCTGTTAACTCTGGGTTAAGTATTAGAAAAAGAAAGACGGTCCAATTTCTGAAAAAGATATGTTGTACACTTCCGTTTATAAATAATGCTACCATTATCGGATATCAGGAGAAAATCAATGCTTTAGAAAAATGCGGAAGAATGCATTTGTATGATATTCACTGTTGAACTCCCATTTTTTGTATGCTGTTTTCTTCCTGATGTTTGACTGGTATCGTAATTAAGTCTAGACCACTGTTTTAGACCCTTTCTTATTGCCATTCACCAAGAAAATCTGTACAAAATAATAACCAAACCCATTTTGTTTCTACAAATGCACGAAGAAAATGCATGCATAAATTATAAAGGAAATAGTTACCCCAACCCACCCAATCATCATGGCTAGAATAAAAAAAAACACGTGTACACAACGGATTTACATATATCTGGCTTACAGAGACTATATTAAACTTAAATATATATTCCTTGATGCATAGTCTCAAAGGAGTAACGCTAACATAAAGGTGTCTCAGGTCGAGTTTGGAGTGTACGATGATTAATAGGTGCGAAATATTATTACATTTCATATGTTTGGTGCTTTCTGCTCTCCTGGCATCTTGGCACTCTTCCCTCGCAAACTGCACTAATTCAACGCATTCTACGAATGATGTCATATACTATGATGGCACCAATAGGGTTCCATACAAATGGATGGCTACCAACATAAAAAAAAATCGAACCTGAATATTAAGATGGTATCTGTCTGTCTGCCTGCTTGCCTGTCTGTCTCACTTTACCTACCTACCTACCTATCTATCTATCTATCTATCTATCTATCTATCTATCTATCTGTCTGTCTGTCTGTCTGTCTGTCTGTCTGTCTATTGTAAAAGAGGAAGATTGAACAATCCTTATTTTCTTTCTTTGTTTGTTTCTTGTTTTACGCAAGGATTATTCCACACAAGTTATATGGTCTCAGCATCTGCCTGATGCGATACACAGAAATTTAGGCCTTTGCAATGGACTTACCCGAAGTAGTAAAGGATTTTTTAGGTATAAACATCTAGGGGTAGGTTTGGTGCAGTCCTTAAGCACTTGGCTTACGGCGCCGACGATCCGGGTTCGATTCCAGGATTGTGTTACTATATTTAAGAGGTTGGTTACCTCCTGCTTCCATGTCGCGATACAACTGAAACAAATATTGAAAATAACGTAAAATACCAATTAATGAATCAAGCGTATGTACATCTAACGTGACGCAGGATTTTAAGGAGTCTGGTCCCACTGAAGTCGGAAAATATATATAAAAAATGTAAACGAATTTCTTAAACGGAAATCGATTGTTAGTATATTATCTGAGATATGTAAAACGTATCGTAACCAAAGTCGATGATATGCCCGTTTTAAATTTGCAGCATAACCACGTCAACTCTTTGAAAATTGGTGAGGACGGCCAGAGGAAATCACGTGACAATGAAACTCGAGCTTTACCCAATTCTAACATTTGTTCCACCTTTTTGCGTCTGATTTTTTTTTTCCATCGCTCTTCTGCTTTTTCCCGTGCGCGTATTCCTCTATGTGAGCCACTGTTGTTGTTTTCTACAGTTAGTATCCGCGCACGCGCATGATTATGGGCGGAATATTGCCTTATTTGGGGAATTGAAACCAACCTAATTTAATTCGACTCAAATACCTTTATTCTACGAAAACATTGAGGGATTTTAGTTTTAAATTTTGTAATTAACAAAAAGTTTATTATTTATGCAATACAGGAAAAAAATGCTATAATTTTCCAGTCTCGGATCAGGTCCCTTTAATTTAACCGATTGACACCGAGGAGTTCTTGGTGGGACTCGAACTCGGAACCTCTCGGTCTGGGACCAAGCATGCTACCTACAGCTCTTCGTCGGACTTCATACCGAAATGACCAAATGCCGGAAGTTTCAACAGAGCATAATGGTGTGAATACAATGAAATGTCGATTAAGACTTATAGAAAAGAGGATCGAGATATCGACGCCATGGTAGTCAATAGCTCTACTAGCTAAAATGCGGTCAGGTCACTTTGTTATTTCGCGCTTTTGTCATTTTTCTTGTTCAATTTTATGAGGAAATGTTTCCGACTGGATTAACCACAACTTCTGTCAGTTGTTTGGTTACGTTTAGGTCGAAACAACGACGTAACACCTCGCGCTACCTGCAGGTATTGACTATTGTTAAATGTTTGATCGCGAAAAACCCTTTCCATAACGATTGTAAGTGCCACTCACTGATTTCAAGGTCACAATGTACACATTTATATATTTCACATTAAATTGATTATGTCAAGAAGTCTGTCTCTTTGTGTAATAATATACTATATGGATTAATATTGACACGGTTCGTTGCATCGTAATTCGCCTTGTCTATCTTTGTGAAACCCTCGTACATGTTATTTCAGACTTCTAATGGTCAAATATATAGAAGGGAAATATTCTTGACATGTTATGTTAAATTTGTTTTTCTTATGAAGATTGTTATTGAGAAGGATCAATAGAAAATGGCTTCTTAATCCCACGAATTATCCGGATTACGTCAACTGTAAAGGATTAATCATATATAAAAACGTAATAATGTTTCAACAAAGATTTAGACGTATTGAAAATTGTTCCTGCGGTACGGAAAAGGTGAAATAAGATGTTGGTTTGTTTATACACATATGTGTAATCTATATTCGTACATGTATGTAGTGCGATGTACATTTACACACTTTCACGATTTGGAATGTATATAAAATGTATAGTTGTCATGGTTACCTTTTAAAAGTGTCATACTTTACACCTACTCATAGGTATTTTAAGTACATTTTTATGGGTTAATTGTTCCCTTGACATGGAAGTTACCGTCATATCTAATCTCTCTCTCTCTCTTACATGTATATAATGTATATGTATATATACACGTATGAAGTTATTATCTATCTATCTATCTATATATATATATATATATATATATATATATATATATATATATATATATATATATATATATATATATATATATATATATATATATATATATATATATATATATATATATATATATATATATATATATATAATATATATATATATATATATTGCAGTATTTATTATCCTTTTGGGACTAGGGGTGGGGGGTCGATATTGGAATCACCCCAATGTCATTGCTTTCGGCTTTCGACTACAAAAAGGAATGAAACCGGTTTAGTAACTGGGTGATGATAATTATAGGTGGTTTACTCTTCAATTTCAATCGTTAAATCCACTCGTGTGAATCACCATTTCTCATACCTTTTTTTACAGACAGATAAGTAAAGTTTGTAGACCATTATACCTATCGCATTGTTAGAATTGTATTTACTTGGAGCGGTGAAGCTTTCTACCTTCATTGTTGACTTTAAATGTATAAATATTTGTCGTATTGTCCTTTAAATTCATCACAATGTGCATAGTTATAGGACATTTTAATTTTACATAGATATTATCATCACAAAAATCTTTCACAGAAAGATGATGTCTACTGTATCATATAAAGATACGTAAACAGTGGCGAATATCAGAGGAAACACGGAGAGTTTGCACTTTTACCTTTCACAAAAAAAAATGTCACTTTGTTGTTTCCACTTTCATTTCTTGTGAACGGACATTTTGTTCTCGTGGTATCGCAGTGAATTTCAATACTCGCGACCCTGGTTCGAGTCCCCTTATGGTGGTAAATTTTTTCAAGCTGGATTCTCGTCTTTCGCCCCCTCCCCCTGCTGGTTCCCCTCGCAGGTTTGGGTTTGTTGCCTACATGTAGGTAAAATTAATATATCATTCAGTAGATAGGTGTCACCACCATGTATTAGAAATAATCATGGAGTGGTGTAACACAGTAACATAAATGAAGTTGTTATGGCTGCCCTTGGATTCTCTGCTGCCAAGATACATACAGTACCACCTAAAACTATATAGACATATTCCTTACATACACCCATAATGACATAAATTATGAACAAGGTTATCTTTATTTAAAATGTCGTATATGAATAATCTGAGCAATTGCTGCTATATTTTGGCCTCTCAGATTTCTTCCTTTATGCAAAGACGTTTGCTTACTTTATGTTTTCAAACAGCTCCAGTGCTATTATACGAAGGCTGGAGTATTATAGAACTATTAAATAATGTGATAAAATATTCAAACGTATGAGGCCATTGATTCCATTGAGTTTTATTTACTGACTAAGACGCGTCCGCCCAACTAACTCCTTCATTGGATTCATAATGTACTCAAGCCCACCAATTGACGTACATTGGCCCAAAGCTACTATTTTCCTATACACTAAGATTTTCAAAAATATACATTATGTATTATCTATACATTTATTAAATCAATATATTGATATTTGCTTCTTAATATCTTTATATGATGCTTTCAGTAGTGTCCTGATCTCTACCTACCTACATATCTAAAAATCTATCTATCTATCTATCTATCTATCTATCTATCTATCTATCTATCTATCTATCTATCTATCTATCTATCTATCTATCTGTCTGTCTGTCTGTCTGTCTGACTGTGTACCCACCTACCTACCAACCTAACTAACTGTCTATCTATCTATCTATCTATCTATCTATCTATCTATCTATCTATCTATCTATCTATCTATCTGTCTGTCTGTCTGTCTGTCTGTCTGTCTGTCTATCTATCTATCTATCTATCTATCTATCTATCTATCTATCTATCTATCTATCTATCATCATTATCATCATCGTCATAACATCAGCAGCAACAGCATGTTTTGAGCTTGTGGCGAGTTTTTTTTTCTTTTTTCTCTGACTGTATGTATGTGTAGGTGTGTGTGTGTGTGTGTGTGTGTGTGTGTGTGTGTGTGGTGTGGTGTGTTTGTGTGTGTGGTTTTTTGTTTGGGGGGGGGGGGGGGGGTTGTGAGGGAGGGTTCTTCCTCTTCATTATAAGTTGTTTAAGGTCTTACTTAAACTCATAACATGTTATAAACTGTATTTATGAGTTTTGCTTATTTCAAACATCTTATGAAAAGTTTAAACAACTAGTTTGTGCAGAGACATACTTTGTTATATGTCTCTGATTTGTGATACTAGTTTCTTACATTTCCTTCCCTCTCCAAACTTTGTCTTTAATATCTCTGGTCATTTTTGTAACGTCTCCAATATTACAACATCGGTAAATAGTGTGATCAAAGATTCAGTCTTATCAAGCCATTGCTTTATTTACACCTTTGCACTTAAACACGTCTACCCAACTGTATTCTTCATTGCATTCGAAATGTGCTCTTAAGGACATCGATATAGCAAGGTATACATTATTTAAAGTAGCATTGCCATTTCCTTGTGTTTTATAATTTTTGAATATATGCATTCATAAATTTACTAAACTAATACATTTGCTTCTCCGTGACTTATATATACTTTATTGGTATTAAAAATTAATTGATATTTATCAATATTTTATCATTTTGTCACGTTTTGCATATAGATATGGGGTGGGGGTGTTGTACAATATAAATTCAATATATTAGAATTAAGAACTAGTTAATATAAATTGCACATGTATAAAGGCTTTAATCTTTGGGGTAACATTCATATTACCAACAAAAACAAGGAACCTGTCCATATATTACTGAGTATTAGTATTTATAATGATACACATGTAAATGCTTTAAACATAGTTTACCCCTTTTAAATAGATTCATACGAATTTAGGTCATGTTACATGTACATGTATACGACTTTTGTGTTCATGTTGTCGACTTCTGCAGTGCTTATATACATATTTCGTCATCATAATATTTTCATTCGTAAAGGGTATAAGGGGGAGGAAGGGGGGGGGGGGGGGGCGAGAGCAGAGTGGGATATTATCGATGGGCTTGGGTTCAATGGAAACTCCCAACTCTAGAATCGAACCCATGTCGAAAAGGAATGGAATGTCTGACAGTGGACCTCTGGAAGGTCGGTGTATTTCTCTGAGTGTTTGGGTTACCTTCAAAACTAAAAACTGACCGCAACCATAAAGGTGCAATAACCCTGTGCCATTAATGACAAACACAAAATTTATTTGGACACAAACTCTTCCATAGAAGACGCACATTATGTCACTTTGATCTTTACAATTTTCCTTATGTCTTCGTACATATACCGGTACATGTACTCAATAATTCATGTCAATTTATGAAATTGTATGAGGTTAAGCGCTTGGCCTCCTGACTAAATTTGTAAATATATTGTTATTTAAGGGCATGCGTTTAATTCATTATGATGTAAATGTATTCTCGATGTTGTGTAAACGAACTTATGCGATATAAATAAACTTGAAATTTGAAAACTCTGATTCCATGACCCATCTCTCATTGCTCAACACCCTCCCCCACCTTTTGTCACATCAATCATCTTTAATATTTTTTCGTTTGTTTATTTGATCCGTATATCGCTACTCAAAACAGTAATAAATGGCTTGACAGTACCTGATTATATAGATAACAGTATCAATAATCTCTGACCACTGGCCGTCCGTGGTCATCTATTCTCTACGCCTAATGCATAATTCATATTCAGTCGTCAGCCGCAGGGCACACAGTGCCCACCTTCTCTTAAACTGCATGTAGCGGCAGTGTTTACTATCTACCTATTTTCTTCACTCATAGCGTAAGCATACCGAAAATTTCCGTACGAGCTCATTTGCATTAAATGCATTGATCCGTAGTGGCACGTGATCAAGAAGTTCAGAGGGGGCTTAGAAGTCTACCAAAGTGAACTCTGGATATTTTAACTTTTTGAATTCATGAGGAACTGAACTAAACAAAATGGTAAGATTTTGTACTGTTTTTCACGAAATGTATTGAATAAAAAGAAAATGGCCCCAAAGCCTTTTGATCGTAAAATTGAGTGATTCAAAATTTTTGTAGAAAATTAAAGTGGAAAAAAGGGAATCGTAGAAATTCATAGGTTGATAGAGTTACTAATCAAAAATAGCGATACAATATGATACGTGGACCATTCATAGGGTTATAAGATCTATTTTGCATACATTTACTGCTAAACCTTGCTTGCATTTTTTGTTTGTTTGTCTTTTTTTTTTTTTTTTTTTTTTTTTTTTTTTTTTGATGAATGATTAAAAAAAAAATCATTGCTTTAACACAGCGTATAGAATTATTACCTGTCTGCAAAATTGCAATGTATTCCACAGACTTGCCCTATTTATGTTCCACTTTGAAGAGAAATTAAAGGCGAAAACCGGTTTTGAATACCATGCTGCGCTTCATTGGTTCTCTCCTTTATTGATCAAAGGTTTTACTTTTAAACGGAACAAAGTGCAAAAGCAACAATGGCTATTCAAAAATTTCATTATATGAGACCATCTCTGTCTTACACCTGGACCGTATGTAATATAAAAATCGAAAGTAGATCCCATGATGTTTTGTTTAGAATAATTTAAAGTAGCATGAAAAAAAAAAACAACAACTAGAAATTACAAAAAGTGGACATGTCAAAGACTTTTTCCGTCACGTTACTGGGCGTGTCTCATATTGCCACCATCACCGTGTGGGAGAATATTCCCACTATGGTCTTAATCAGAGATCTATATATCCTTGCTAAAAGGACGAGACGGGCGGTTATTATAACAAGTATACAAAAGGGGCATACGGGCAGTGATCCTTGGAGAGGTATCGCGTGACACGCCTCCCTTTTTGTTGGTATCCATTACAGACCGGGCTTTTCATATGGGGGGTTCAGTACATTACGTCTGTGGACTGAATACTTCTTTTGTGGCTGTGTATTCGCGGTGCGTATGCGATGCCTAGAGGCATACAATTCATCAAAATGCATTACGGAAAGACGTGCTTGGTCACCGTAATAATGAGACGAAGTGTATATATAAAAACATATATATATATATATAAATTTTTTTTCGAAGGGCTATACTATAAATCAAAATTAAAGTGTAAACATAACAGAATTTCAATTATGAAACGTCATAATTCGTGGACATTGCAGTAGATACATATGTAGTAGTAAACATAAAATATTATAATTAAATATTATATATACAATTAATTATCACATATATGTCGCAGATTTATCTATGCGTTAATGACAACCCATCAATCCCCTTGAATACTCTGTAGTGTATGGACTATAACCCCGTGTGTCGTACAGATCCCTCCAAAAACATCAGTTTGTGGTCACCTTCTTTATTAACTGCATGACTAACTCGATGCGTTTAATCTCTCAGTATACAGAAATCGAGGCTACTTGCAAGGAGAGATGACTGAAGAAGGGTGATCAGAACATCGGCGGATTTAGAGGGGGTTGCCCCCCCCCCCCCCCACCCCATCCCTTTTGATAGGAACATTTACCAAAATATGTCATTTTCGACCATTTTTAGGGATGGAATCCCATTTCCGAACCGCCTAGCGCAAAATATTAGTCATGGGAGGTACCCCCCCCCCTCTTTTCAAAAACTGTCTGATCCGCCTATACCGAAGTGCCTTTAAAATTTAACATGGATGATTTGTAATGGAGGTGCTCATAAGAAGGATGTTCCACAGCAGGGATGATTTAGAAAAAGGGGGGGGGGGCTGAATCAGGTGACATAGACTTTAACAGTAGTAAGTGCCATTCCTCCGACGCCTATCCTCTTCTCATAAAATGACGTCATTTGGTGATGTTTCTCATTTTTGCACTACGTCATGACGTTCCCTTGTTTATCCGAATTCAACCTTGACATCAAATGAATGTTTTGGAGATCGCATCTTTTACCTTTGAGCATTTATAGGTGAATTCCCCAGTTTTGACATTCCGGATATGATAAATATATAAACAATTATAAAACATGACATCATAGACCTCGATTAATGTTCTTTTGCACTGTACCAGAACAGCGCCCCCTTTATATAGACACACGATCCTTAACTCATGCATATCCGCCATACTTTTTCAGAGATGTGTTCATCAACCTATATGTTATTTTGATCATCCAGACATTCAGGCGCGGAGTTTACAAGACACACCATGGTAAAGACCAGTGGCGGATCCAGGATTTCCAACCCCCCCCCCCCCCCCAGAAATGGGGGGGGGGGTGTCCCACACATATTAACTAACTACTCATTCATTTTGGGTGCCAAATCAGGATAGGGGCGAAAAAGGAATAGGGGCGGACCTCCTGACACCCCTCTTAATCCGCCACTGATGACAAATTGTCTTTTTACATGTATGGGTATTTTTGACTGTTTACTGCATTCAAGATACCATGACTTACTTTCTGTCTCCGCTCTTTCCTTTAAATATCTTAAGAGGTATTAAAATACATTTTATACTTAAACTAAATAGGCAATATAAAACGTACATAAAACAAAAATGATAAATTCAGGTTTGAGAGCGTTTCTTTATGTGTCGACTTCGCTTAGTCATGAATCAGTTCTAGCTAAAAAAAATTTGAAAAATGTGTCATTGCGATATGAAACATATTTAAAATACAAATTTAAACGATGTTATATTGGCTTATAATTGTGACGCTCTGGATGGAAAACTACCCACAATGCTTATTTAGACAACTGGCGTCCTTTTCCATCACATGACAACAGTTTAACAGCTTTCTAAAACTTTTATTGCGAAATGACATACTTAGTTTTAAAAGCTGTAAATTCGCTTTTGGTTTTTATCGTCACGGTATTCTATTCTCAATGTAATGTCTGAATCCGACAACTGTGCCGAATTTTGATATGTACTTGCAAAAGAATTATCTGAAGCAATGATTAATATAGTCATTGATTATCGATTTTTGACAAATATGTATGAATTAAGGTAGAAAGTGATGAGTTACTGATGAACCCATTAACTTTCCGACGCAAGTCAAACTTCATTTATGGCGGTTGTTGTTAGCCAAACAGGAGTTCCTTACTTAAAAAATCTCATCTTCTGTTTCTAGGGGTCATGAATAACCTTGTACTTGTTATGAGTGTCCTGATACAAGCAATATTTTTGCCGTACATTTTAAAACAAAGGCCTCTTTAATTTATTTCTGTGGTATATGGAGAAAAATTGCACTTCATTACCTTGTTCGTATAGACTGCTAGTGCATATGAAGAAAACTCCTTCCCTAGCATAACCCTTACCCCTCCCCGCATAGAGTAGATAGAAAAGATCAAACTCAACACCTTGATGATCATCGCAAATAAATTTAATAATCACGGCGATGCTTCATGAGGTAAGCATGCATGAGCGACCTCAGCCGTAAGCTTTAGTTTATGTGACACTATTAAAATCCCATTACTGAAAAATACTTTATCTTAGGTATATTGGAAAAGGCATTTTCCAATGCCAATATTTACACCTTTAGAAAGCCCGTATACGACACTTACTGCACGGTTTCTCACGCTGGGAATTTGTGTATAGTCTAGCTTTATGAGAAGACCCGTCCGATAGCCAGGTCTTTTGTTGTGGTTCTCTCGGCACAGAGATCACGAGATTGTACTCTATACTCCTACAGTACACTATTATCTATTGGTGACCCAGATGAATAGTTTGCATGCTTTCCGTCATTTAGTATGATTCAGTGGCGCCATCTACTGAAATGCGCAGAATCTTTAAAAGTAGTTTGAAAAGGTTTCATTTACATCCGTGGGTGATAAACATGCAAAAAGTACATTGTAACGCCAGACTTATGAGTACACTTCGTAACGGGAGAAGAAGAAGCATACGCATTCAAGGGGTTCTTGATTAAGGATGCAACGCATGGAATATAATTGTCATTATGGTAAAGCAAGCAGGAGATGCTCACTCTCCCCGGGCACCTGATCTCACTCCATCACAGGGGTTCACATATGCTCTTCAAGTAGACATATTTTGTTATTTTCCATTTGTTTTTCATTTTCACTGATTTTGTATGTCCTCTGGTTTTATGATTTTTGGACTTGTGCTTTGGATTTATCCATCATCTTTACATTTGTACAGAATAAACCGGGTGGTATTATTATTATTATTTCTTACCCAACATTAACTTTTTATTGATTTCCTTAAAAACCTAAATATACATTTTGCCTTCCATTCCTCAGACCTTTTGATTCAGAGATACAGACCTAAAGTCCCCCCTCATTTATGAGATTCGGATGTTTGAAACCCCCTCCTTTTCCCCACTTCCAAGACGAACCCATTTCAAAATTTCATGATCGGTGCCCGATGTCCCATGGTTTTATGAAAAAATCCCACGAGACCCTTTAAAGGCTAAAGCTACTAATTTTATAAGATTAAATGATGGACTTTGCACTCAGCATACACATGAATTTAATAAAAGTCCGAAGACCCAAAATCAGTGGCTAATACTACCCTACATAGAGAGTATTTGATTAGAGGATCTTTAAAAGATTGATAAGTAGGGGGTTTAACTACCTATCTGCAAAAAAAATGTTGATCAGTATCTTTGCAGGAATATTTTACACTACAGCAAACTGTAACAACATTTGTTTTATCACTATACTTAAGCATCAATAGTAAACAAAGCACTTTGTAACATATTATTATTTACCTTTATTCAAAGAATTGATAGCTTCACATAGTGTTGATAAAAATATATGCTGTATTAGTTTCATAAGAATCAGGTGTCGATAAAATATATATTGTATTACAAAGAAGGGTAGGGATCTATCGGCCTTATAAAGCCGATTATCAATGTAGAACAATGTAATATGGAACTGTTAGAACATGAGTAGCATTAATTATATGTGCTATTATTCCTCCTCATGCGTGGTATGTTTGTACCTCATGGTGGGAGACATATAACAGGGAACATTTCTAGCATGTATCTTCTGAGTGACGGAAAAATATGAACGTTTCGACCTTGATTTCATTTGAACTATATACCGTTTTTTTAATTTCTAATTAAGACACGATTCAAAGCATAAAAAGTGTCAACGGTAGAATGGGGACCTGCGCAAATTCGGTAGTTAGTATACATGAATCTGCACAGCACCATACTTTCAAAATAGTATCATCAAGGCAACATACATTTTAACATTTTGTGTTAGAAAACGACACTATTGTCGTTTGCTAACTTTCATATTCTACTTATTTTAAGGTAAGCAGATGAATACTGCTCACTTAAAAATAAGTAGAATTTGAAAGTTGGCAAACGACACCATGTATAAATCTAATGAACCTTGAATCCGAACACCCCTCCCCCCTCCCAACACACACACACAAACATTAGTTAGGACACAATTGGTTTTCTGTCTTTCCCTCTTTGCAAAAAAAGTTACATATAAATTAGAGTTTTGTATTTAAATCCTTGAAATATTGCCATAAATGAGTTTCGTCTGCTTAGTGGATTTGTAATTTAAAGTTGCAAGTTGTACCCCTCATCTTTTTGAAGTCGACCGTGATTCTGAACTACATATAACCTTATGGCATGTATCAAGAAAGTGGACGCATTAAAATTGAAATACATAAAAAGTGTGTCACCTCAAATACTAAACACGCACATGTACACACAAACACACACACATACACACACACACACACTTTTCATGACAAAAGTAAATCTTGTTATGGTTAGAATATAAAACATTCGGTTCTAAAGAAATGTGTCAGTAACTTTAAATGTTTTTTTAGAAATGAGATTTATTTTAAAGGACGCCTACACACAAAGACACACACCTTTTAATAACAACAAGCAAATTTAGCAAAAAAAAAAAACCAACCAAACAAACAAAAAACAAAAATGAAGAAAAAACACTCCAACCTTGGGCTTCTTTTTTTTTTCACATATAAAAAACAATTTCCCAATGAATAGTTGATATTATAGAATGCTGTAGTTATTAAAAGATTATTTTAGCGTGGTATGGAAATTCTTTGAGGAAGGATTTCTTTAAACGCTATTTAATTGAAGTCATTGTATATGGGTTCATATCGACAATTCTTTATAATAGACAAAAAAAAAAGAGTATCAGACCGATTGAATCACGTGACAACACAAGAAAAGCAATAGCAATAGTAATAATTACATGTATATAAAGAACAGATAAATTAAGGACAAAACTCGAGCAGAATTCCAAACATTTATGTTGCTGTCTTGGACAATTGACATACAGTAATTTATGAAAATGTGTGTGCATTCCCCTTCTGTGATTCATAGGCCAAACAAAATTAATATTATAAATTCATATTATAAACGTTGTATATAAAGCAAAGAAAAAAAGTCCCTATATTTTCTGAAGAAAACATACTTAAACTTCAAGAAATCTTCTGAAATATTAGATATTAAACGAAATCTGATACAATATTGAATAAACAGTCATATTTAGCATACAACAATAATCTATTATATCAGCGAATCTGTCATATTAGCAAAAGCTTGTTGAGATTTTCCATAACAATTCATTGGTGTCATTTCTTGTGTACTCTATTGCTTTTCGTAGAGAGTAAACATTCGTATTCACCCATGGTTTAGTCTGAATACCTCACTTAAAGATACCCTACTTAATATTGTTTCGTGGTCGGTAAATGTATGGTCAAAGGTGCGGGTCATTTCACACTGTCCTTTCAAAAATCCCATTTCTAAATACATTTAATGTAATTGATTCTGTATACCTCATTCTTTAGAATCGCACGTTTTATATTCACCCGTAACAAAATAAGTAACAAATTGACGAAAAGAATTTCAAATATTGCAAACAACTCAACAATAAGCACGATAGGACGCAAAGGTCTAACAATTCTAAACATTAATAGCATAGAAATTTATAAAATACAACAATACGACTTGAAATGTTAGAATATATGTAAAAATGATGTACATAGGAACTAATTTAGTACACCATATTCGCTATCAACATTATGTCTCTTGATGCACAAAGCCGAAAAAGTGGAGTCCAAAGGATATAAATATTTCTATAACAAATTAAATACAGAGTGACTCGATATTAAGAGCCAAAAACCCATCAGAGAGAGAGAGAGAGAGTCTATCATGTGTTACTGTCTACGCAATATACTAGTATTAATCCGATAATTGTTCATCTACTCGACTTCTCCGGGTCAGTTGGCTAGGTTTTGAGCTTCAGTCTCTAACTCGTCCTTATCCTGCCTGAAAAGATTCATGGCAGGCTGCAAAACCTTTTTTTAACAAAACTCTCCCGTCTACTGATCTGAACTGTTCACTACAAGTAATGTATGTGTTAAAAGGCTAGAAGTCATGGCGGATTTTGCGATACAGCTGACACAGAGTTATTAAAAAAATATCAGGTATCACCAAATCAACACAGCTACAAATATAATATTTAAGTATGGAAAAGACATCAATAACATAACAAAAAGTTTCGATTACACAACGGCTGCGGCAGAATTAGTGCGGTTTTAAGGCCCTAAAACCGTCAAATTGCAGGAACTTTCTGAGGACCTCTCCCCTTGGTCCCTCCATCAGGGCTCCGCCGTGTATCTGGACGGTACTTCAGCGGTCCTGGCAGCTCGCGTGACTTTGCTTGTAAAATACCCATTACATATGGAATACGTGTGTATGATGCAATGCCATTTTTTTTTCTATCGTAAATTGTATAGTCTGACACTAAACTTTCTGTCACACTCGAAACCATGTTTTGTCTTCTCTTTCCACATCGATGAGGTTACTGGTGATTAATCCTCCATAAATGGCGTTAATGTCAATCCCGCACATCAACTCCCTAGATACCAACCAATATCAAAATAGGACTTTACAGAGTATAAAGTGATGGGTTATTCTCATGAATTACAAGAGTTTGAATAGTCATTTACAACTTTTTAAATTTCATTTATAAACACGCTAAAGTTGTAAATGAATATTTTCATGAATTATACATAGTTCATGTATTTATAATAAAGACCATGGGATCAAGGCCAGGTTTTTAAGGGCAATAAAGATTTGTTTACAGTACGCATACATTTATTTTTTGTGGGGGTATAATTCAATGGAAAGCGATACACCTTGTAAAAATGTAAAACATTATCACATTTCTCTCCGATGTTAGACAAATCGAACACGCAGAAAAAGAAATGATGAAGGATTGCACAAAGGGACGGTGAATTGAATTTAATGCAAAATATACATATGAACATACCGTAGAATCTACTTGTGCATTGCATTCTATATGTACTTGTTTTAGTGGAAGTTATATTTCAGAGGCGTTATGTCCGTGTTTTTGTGGTAATTCATTCCTTTTTTTCGGATGAGTCAGTAAAAACAAAATCCCCTTCTCACTTTAAACGTACCACACTAAAGATTCATATCTGCTTAGGAGATGTCAATTACAAAGAACTTGTTTCCGTGCATTGCATTAAGTATATGCTGTCATTAAGCATTTTAATGTTGGTGTGAGGTAGAAAAATAAAATCAGTTAGATCTTAAGGTATCTTAAGTGTTTTGCTCTAAACTTTTAGTTCTGATGAAACATACAGGTTTAGTACAATGACAGCGGTTATACCCACAATATATCCAAGAAATGATAAACTTAGACAAAACGTATGTATGAGAAAGGCCTTTATTAAAGTATTTTAATGAATTGGATAACAGTATTACTTTCTGCTTAAAGGTAACAAAGACCTGGAGATCTTTAGGAACTACCATTCCCGTCAAATCTATGTTAAACGTTAATAGAAGAACTCGTTTTTGTGTCCTATATTTATTTTATGTTATCGTCAAACTAAACTATGGTATGATACACCAAAATCCTGCTTAACTGAAAACATCCAGACAATTATATAAAGAAAACCCGATCTTTTCAATAACAAAATATTTACAAAAGAACAAACAATTAAAGGAATTAGATTCCTAAAGTCTCCTTTTTAAAACACAGTTTACCTGAATACTTTGAGCATAGATCAAGGCGAAGTAGTAAAAGTCTGATATACAACCAGTAGTACCTGTCGCATTAAATAACATACGAAAATATATCTGTTTTTTTCCATCCGTTTGTCATTTAGCATCTTATAAGTTAATCGAAGTCAATGTTGGACTTACTTTATAATAATGGTGATAACTGGGGTATTGTAGAAATCAATTATACTCAATATTTTGAAATAAATATGTATTGCATAATGATATTCGTGTTCATATCTTATGACCTCTCAACATGATTTTCCTGTTGATCTTTGATCTCTAGGTGGAGGATTATTTACAGAGTAATAAAAATCTGTTCTTTGATTGTACCGCTTTTGTGACGAGTGGGTTACTAGGCTCCTTAACCTTGTTAATCACACCGACAGAGCGACAGATTACATCTCAATTGACCGTCCTATGTCGGTACCACAACCGCATTACAATCTTATACTTTCAATATGTCTTTTACATGTATGTGCTTATTCTTTTAGTCTCTGCTTGTTGGTGGCAACTTTTCATATACATCTGAGTAAGATGTTTTCTTTCCTTTCTTGATTGCGATAAAATATAAACAAAACTGTATTGAGTGTGATTCTGATCAATCTTTCTATGTGTTCTTAGTGTGTTTTTCTGTCCTTCATTTGTTTACTATTCTTAGCATACATTTCGAATAATTTAATTCATTAATCAGGCACAAGTTAAGCACACATCAAATATTCGACTGTCCATAAAGTGAATAAATAGCTCACACCATAAAATTTCAGTTACCATCATCTGCCCTATTCATGTCTTTTTGATTGCGTGTTTGAATGTAATTTCTTTGTTCATTACGGTCTCATTTTAACTTGGCATGGGTATATTTTCATATTTAGACAATTATTACACGTTGATATGGAATCGGTTATGTAAATTCTACAAACTAAAATACTAACCTGGTTCTATGTCACTATTGCATTTAAGGCAATGTACCGTGATGAACATATATGAGCCCCTGGAAGTCAAATGTGAATCCATGTCTATCTCAAACAAACGACATTAGAATAATTTCATATTGCATCCTCGAAAATAACGTTGCCTTTTACCTTTTAAAAGATTCGCAATTCAAAAAAGTCAAAAATTCAAAATGTAAAATTCCAAACTGCTTTAATTAATTTTGTACCCAAAATGTTTTAAAATGTACTTTTGTAAAAATGACATTGTGATTTGAGGATTATCGTATGTGCACCCCGATTATTATGCTTATTATTAGGCTTATATGACGGCAGCAAGCAAACGATGAAATAGGAATATATATTTGTCGCTTTTTTATTTTACGCCACGCAGTTATTAGTATTTATATGGTGATGACATCTTCGACATGCAATGCAAAGAAATCTAGACCTTTTACTTACTGAGCAACTCGAGGCAGTGAATGATCGTTTACATGCTTTGATTATCGATGTTTTCTATGCCATCCGAAAGACAAACGGACAAGCTATCGGTGATACCCAAACCTCTAACTTGTCGGTCATGAGCCAAGCACCTAAATCTATTATTGGTTTTCAAATCGTTATTACAATATTTATTCTTTTGTGATTTCTTACGAGGAACATCCCAATATAATTAATATATTATAACTACGATATTCTGGTGCTCCTATGAATACAATATTCTTTCAAAACAAATTTAAATCAACCATTTGAAAATATATTATACTTTAGACACAAGAAATATATGTACAATATCATAAAAAAACTGCTTGTTTATCAATGTGATTCCTCAGAGATGTCTTGAAAGTTGGGTAATCATTAACATGCTGGGTTTTTTTTTTTTCTCTAATTATAGACGATAAGACTAGCATTGCTAATATACATATGATCTAATGTATTATGGCAGAGACACTTTTCATACGATGTTAGCTTACATTTAATCCATACGTAGACGTGAGGTACTTTGCAGTATTCTGTCGTCTGTACGTTTTAGGACATTTATGCGATTGTGGCCACACAGGAGATGCCTACGCATCGCAGGCACCTGGTTACAACTAAACTTTTAATGTTCACCGTGGTATATTACTATGAGTATCTCAGACATTACACCAGGTACGGTTGTATCACATTACATTAAAGTTTATTTTTACAAAGGCTATAAACCTTCATTTGGTTCATTGTCAAACGCTGAGATTTATTAGACAAGTGACTTTGCATGGGGTATACCACTCGAGATTTATCTTCAGTTTCTACGTAAAATCTTATTTTTCGATTTTTTGTTTTTGGTTTTACTATGGCTATATACCTTAAGTGAGATAGTAATTAAAAATATGTCATCTTTGTATGCTTCTCCAGTGAAATCGAATGCTGATATTTATATATTCACAATAATATTAATAATACATGACTGAAAAATTGCATTATCGCCTATTATAAAACCAAGATCATGCCTCGTAATACCTTTGGAATATCTCGGACCTCTTTAAAGAATCGGACATTCTGTAAAACTCGAAGCGGACGTGTAAAGTTGTGATCTCCATTTGATGTTTCACAGGAAACTCTTACCGTGAGAAATGTTCTAATTTTTGATATTTCCAAAAGAAATCCTTTAAAGAGGGATTTGCTTTGTTAAAGCACTGAACTAAAATAAAAACTAAGTTTTTATTTCACTACGTAAAACACATTTTTCTTTGAGTAGTTTTAGGTTGGCAAATACAAAATAATTTAAATTATATAATATTCGAAGGTATCTACAAACAGTTTTTTAATTGAAGTTTATTATTTCATTTAAGAAATGAATGTAAAGTTGAATGTCAAATTAGAGTGAATAACATATACAACTGATCTCTAAAATTATCCTTTTCAACAAAGTAAAACAAGATTATATTATCTTTCGTGCAATAAGTGTCCTTACTTGAATGTATTTTATTTCTTGTTTATGTTATGCGTACATGCCAAGATTTCAGAGATAAAAATCGTACAGACATACATATATAATGTGCAGCCATTTTTAAATGGCATACAAGTCAAGGTAAATCAGGTTTCAGCTATAGGACAAATAAAAGACATAAAAAGGCGTTCATTGTTCCAAATGTGAACAAATATGCAAGCATACTGTATTTAAATATAAAGTCATTTTGGCTGCTGTACACCACGCCAATTGAACTTGTATCTACGTTCAACAGTTCATGACAGAGTTTAAAATTTTTTAATTTAGGTGGTGAACAGTCCTCACTTACAAGTTGAAATTCTATTGGTGTTTTGTTTGTTATTCAACTACTTGATTATTTCACAAGGATGGTGGCGGCATCTGCATAATGTATTATACATTAACGCTGACCTATGGAATGGCCCCACCTGAAAGAAAGGGATTTTCTATATGAAAGAAAGATTTAAGTGGATTAAATATGGGATAGGAACCCTTGACTTACGGACTCGAGACGAGTATGACAGGGACTAGGTTTCTCTCGTTGTGATTTAAAGGAGGTGGTGGTCCTTTTATGTAGTGACAAATGTAGATTTTTCTATGTACAGCGACTTTTCGGTCTATAAACATTATATCTATATTATTGACATTACATAAGATTGATAATATCTATTCCGTGTCTACGGCACTAATATTGACAGTCATTGAGACGTTTACATCCAGTATTAGTGTTTTGCCGAATTCAAAATATATTAATATCTTCTGCCTAAAAATTTGATGTATTTTGCTTTTAGGAAATAATCTTTTGTTAGTTTTTGTGTGACTGGCTTTCTGTGCCTTATCAACATTCTTGTCTGTGAAATCAAACATATCTCTGATATATTGCACAATCGACGAATTGACATTTGATTTAGTATAATGTGTGCCGATCTTTTCATTTTATATACTGCTTTTCCAAAATCGTCTAATGTTACTAGGTCTACTTATTTCTTGCTCTTGTACAAAGTGTCAGGTTTCAAAACTACTTTTGGTTGTACTTCAGATTGAAAAGTCCTACATCATGGCAGAATATTAAGGAAACTACAAGTGGTTATCACAAGATTTGGCACAACTTTGGTAGTTGGCTTTTGAAGTTTCCTTCTTCTAAAACAATGATTTTAAATCTCAGTGTTATTATATGAGTTTACAATGATAAAGGTTGAAGCATAGACCGCACCATATTTATATTCATCAGTTGTGTTTTGTCGTGGCTTTTATGCTATCAAGGAAAACCTAATGGCTGTATGACCACTGCCTGAGGGAAGGGCATCTGTGTTTTGCAATTATTTCTATTGAAATATCTATGTCTGCGGAACATATTTGTATTATCATCCATGTATATTTTGAATCATTTCCTATTTAAGCTATACGTAAAAAAAACTTTCAAAATATTGTATTGCATACAAAGCAACGCTAAATATAGTATTCGACTGTCTGTCTGTCTATTCGTGTTTTCCTCTATCTGTCTGTGTTTGTCTCTCTGAAAAGAAACGGTTTTTTAAAATGAAGAGAATGTCACACATATGTTTATTCTGACACTCTAGTGTTCTATACACATATGACAATGAACTTGTCTTTACACCCCCTTCAAACATTATAACCGATAACCGAAATACTGTTTATCTGTATATGTTTAACTTGTTTAGCACGGAGCTAATGTCATAGCTTTATATCATTTAAATAAATAGAGCTAAGGTTTTTGATACTTCATTCATAGATTCCTCGTGACAAGAAATTTCATTTGGTACCATGGCGTTTGACTTTGTGACCTTGATCTTGGAGTTTGACCTACTTTTCAAAACCTTTTATCTCGTCTTTTTCTTTTGAAATATTAAAGATTGGTTAACATTTGACCTTTACCTTGGACTTGACCTTGAATTAAGACAACATTAAAAATGCATGCTTTCCCTCTGATAATGCCCCGCCGACGAGCTTTGTTGTCTTCTGACAATTCTTGTTTATAATGCATTGCATACCTCCTTTTATAATTGATTAAAAGAATTGATCTGATTTTGTCGTTTTCAATTTCATATATTCAATTGAAATAAAATTTGGAATCTTTCTCAAGTGTACATGTAATTATCCGAGAGTCATCTTGCAGTTTATGTATAGTGATTCCGACGCTTTTCTTGTCCCACAAAAATTTTAATGGTTAGGTGACATCGTCTTTCTATTGCCCGACCATTCCAGTCACGATTTTGACAAAAATAAGATTACTGAAGTATCCTGTGTCGAAGATGTTTCACATAATGTTGACCTGATGTTGTATAAGATAGATATGAAATACAAACGAAATGAAATTCTATATGTACATCTTTTTTCAGAATTGTAAAGTTAGGTTATCTATGTGTTATGCAATGAAGAAACGATAAGATGAACAAGTTAATGGCATATTGCAATACCATATACCTACACGGATACAGTTCCGGTCTTAAACAATGTACCAATAAACCTACAGTTAAAAATATAATGTAAATGACTGAATATGTTTTTGTTTTGTTTGTTTGTTTGTTTGTTTTATCATTATTATTATTTATTTGTTTATTTATTTATTTTAAACAATTGATTATTTAAACAACTGAAAACCAACTAAACATATAATTACACATTAAAGTGTTTGACATGATGGTTCACATTTTTATCAAACCAACTGACCGTCCTAAGTCGGGGCCGCAGCTATGGTACAATCAAGTATATTCCTGTGATATCGCTTACTTTTAGTCACTTTTACAATGAGTTTGCTCTTCACAAATGTTAACATTCGATTTGAAAAGAGCAGTTAAGGCATTGAGCATCACTGAAGAGACATAATTTGTCATAATATGTTCTAATATTTATTATGACTTGTTCTACTTTGTGTTATGTATGTCCATGGAAATATTAGTCCTTCAGCTTAGTCAAATTCATTGTCCTCATTTGTATCTTTACCAAGGATTATGAAGGTCGTGTAGTATTTCTTACAGACAATGTCGCACTTAAGAGCCTCCAGTTGCAAATAATTCATAGAGTCTGAAATTTGGCAAATATGATCTGTACTGTATATGATCTGGGTTTTTTTTAAGTATGATAAGAAAAACGTACAAAATATTTAGCTGAACTTTTGCCTTATTCAAACCATTTAACAACTACCTTTCGTCCGCCAAGATTTTATGTAGTTTACAAGGAAGGAGGTTTATTGTGACAATGACACATATAGTACGGGCATTGTTTAGCAGACTGATCTACATTTACGTCCGACTGCAGTGATGCGATTAGAAAAATTCAAAACCAACGGTAATCCGATATGAAAGATGTTTGGAAAGGGACTTCAATGACTCAACATTCGTGAACAATTATAATGACGAACAGTATTACATAACTTTTCGACATTTATTTGTATACATTCTGTTTAGTCAGAGATATGTCAAACTTATTATACTTACTCTAGGAGAAGACTTGATATAGAATTTAAGTATAAGAGACGATCTGGGTTGTGCCACATTGTTGAAGAAACTTATTTCCATGCTGCAAATGAAAAATTATCGAGTACGACTTGCATCATTCGATAATCAGCAAACCAAGTAGCCTATAGGTTTTTGGCTTAAATACCTCTCAAAATCAATTTTTGTGAATGTGAAGTAACATTGTACTACGAACGAAGACTTCAACTACTAAACATTCATGTTTCCAGCAATAAAGATCACGTTATGAAATAAACGCAATTTCGTTCTTATATCAATTACCTGTCCATCACAAAGCTTATCTAACAATGTCCTCTATAAAGAGATTCAATTTTCTGCATGTGATTTCCTTCTCTGATTAGTACCGACCTTTTTCAACTACATGAAACTGACCTTGAATATGAATATGCTTCTCACAAAATTTATAGCATTTGAAAGGGCATTCTTGACCAGAATGATATACAAACAATGGCCGTGTGCTGTTTAGTCTTTCAGACAAACAGTAAAGGTTTTCTTCCATATATTTTAACAATAACATATATAGAATACAAAACAAACGTGCTTTTTGTTACTGTTCATGTAAACGATTACAATAATAATTATTACTACTAAAGATCTTCGTTAACGAACTAAATGTCCTTTATTAATTGGTCAAGCTCCTTGTGTCGTTTGATTAAGGCCATAAGAGGCTTTGAAGGATGATAGAAATTAGTAATCAAAACACTAAAACAAATTCTTTAATGGCTCTGCTTTTTCATTACATGACTTTATTTATTACAGGGTAGTAAAGACAACGAAATTATTGAAAGAGGGAACTGGACAGGAAAGCTCGACTTTATCCTGTCCTGTATTGGTTATGCTGTAGGCTTGGGAAATGTCTGGCGCTTCCCGTATCTGTGTTACCGAAATGGAGGAGGTCTGTGTAATCTTATCATTTAGATGTTTATTTTTACTTTACTTCAAAGTCGAATTATTCATTCAGTAGTCCAGCTTAAAGAGACCATTTAAACCTTACTATGCTTTATTGAAAAAAATAAATAAAAAAAATTGAAAACGTCTCAAAAGAAATGATTGATTAACCATTGTTTTACATCACACAGCGATAAATTTCTCGTTTATTGCAACCGACCCAACGCAGAGCAGTGAGAGTTTTTTATGTGCTAATCCCACTAAGAACCATGGTTTCGATTTTCACTGTCTCATTCGAAAG
Organism: Pteria penguin; assembly: GCA_035048485.1. Lineage (NCBI taxonomy): Eukaryota > Metazoa > Mollusca > Bivalvia > Pterioida > Pteriidae > Pteria > Pteria penguin. Next base: position 39,585,626 of record CM068585.1, on the reverse strand, counting down.
AAAGAATACCTATTTACCCATGGTGGGAGGCGAACCCCGGACAAGTCAAGTGCCTCATCCACGGAGCTACAGACAAAATATGAATACAAATCGGTTTCATGCTTAGTTTCAGCCCATTACTGGAGCAACATATGTTCTCAAACTGCAGAAATGATGTACTAGTAAATATGTTCCCTCAGATAATATTACATTTTTGTCCTATTTAAACTTAAAATAACTACATCACTAGATATACTATTTTAGGTGCTTTCCTGGTACCATACTGCATCATGTTGTTTATTGCTGGAATACCCTTGTTTTTCTTTGAGCTGAATCTTGGACAATTCGCATCAGAGGGGCCGGTGACGGTATGGAAAGTCAGTCCTTTGTTCACTGGTATGATATATCTAAGTACTGATCAGATTTATACTTTTAAATAAAATAAAAACAGAACTTTGAATAATAACATCTTATAAATCAATAACTGGTTTTTAAATGCATGTGAAAATGTTGAGTGTTATATTATAGAGCATATCATAATATTTAATGTAAAATTATACTATCTATATCATAATAATTACATACAATTGTAATAATTTGTATTCTGTCGACACCAGGTATTGGATGGGGCATGGTTTCAATCAGTGCCATGGTCAGCATGTACTACAACGTCATCATCATGTACTCGATCTACTACATGTTTGTCTCCTTCGTAAATCTGGATGACACGTTGCCATGGCAAAAATGTGGGAATAGCTGGAACACTCCTAACTGCCGCACAGAACCATATCCAGATCTCAAGAACGATAAAAACGAAACCTCCAGAGTAATGAAGCTTTTGGGTAAGATAGATGTCGTTGTTATATATTGGTAAACCTGGACGCGAGGTAAATCCAGACAGTTCCTGAAAATCCACTGGCATACAGTTTTGAAAAATGTTATTTTTATAAGATGTTTAGTTAAAATTGCTTGAAATGGACAATAAGATCGTCTCGAGGTATTATAACTCCTAGTCGTGTAAAACGGTTACAATGATGCCGTTGTATGATAATTTTGTTACCTGTTTATGGACCCTAATTCTTATATATTATTTCACTAATATGAAATACGGTATGACCAATACATGACAAAAGTAACAAAAGACAAAACTTAGGAGCGCCATCTATGTTTTTATTAGTATAATATACGAGTAAGGGTTTTCTGCAGACCAGTCACACTGGCCGTGTTATCAATCTCAGGGTTTACTAGTGAAGTCGTTTGAGTATCGTGCAAGAACAAGCACGAAAATGTAACTACATTGTGACGAATTTCTCTCTTTTTTCTTTTCAGGATTGAAAGATTACGCTTGTCTCAATACAACAGGATTTGCAAAGATATACGAGTACTATCAAGTTAATTTCACGTCCATCGGAGACTTTAACTCAACACAGCTAGAAAATATTACTGAGTGTGACACAGCTTTCAGAACAGCAAGTGAAGAATATTGGAGGTGAGTAAGATGAATCGTCTTCACTGTTATTTTCAAAAAGCACGCTTTCTTCGTGTATGTCTCAGGAGTCTATGAATTTATCAAATTTTACTAAATTACATGTAACTTGACAAATTTTTACATGAACAACAATACAAATATTCCTAACATTATATACCTCAATTCCGATTCTTACAGTCGTTATGTATTGAGAATTCATGAGGCTGAACCAGACCGTCTTTATGATATTGGAGATGTCAGTTTAAAGAATATCCTCTGTCTCCTTGTTGCATGGGTTTTCATCTTCTTTTGTCTGATGAAAGGTGTTAAATCATCAGGAAAGGTAAGCAGTAATAGGGTCTATAAGGCTGGGTAGCCTTTATTTTTAATTTTCTTTTTTTTTTATTTTTGATCTGTTTGTGATTTTAATTTGGATATTTGTATTTCCTAATACATTTAATCATTTGAAACGCAGATAAAATTAATACATGTACATTCTATTTTGTTGTTTTCCTTAATGAACAATATCATTGATTTACAAACGAAAACCAGAATATGACTCAGTTGAAAACTCATTTTTACTGTCACAGCAATCAGATGAATAAATAAACAAAGGCACCAAAGAACGTCAATAATTTATGATAGTCATAAATATGAAATGAATCAAATCCATAGGGGAAAGAAAACGGGAATATTCAGTGTTAGTTGCAAGATGGCGTGGTACCGAATTCGACTGTAAGTTTTTTGAGACAAGGGGAAGTTATGCAGGGTCGAAGTCTTGTTAATAAACGCGCTTGATAATTGATAACATGATAGGTTCGGATTATAAAGAATGATATATGAAGATGATTGGCGAAATTTAAAAAATACCAAAAATTAAAGACAGTGTACTTTCATGGGTGTTTCTTGCCATGATATAATTTATTACTCGCATACAAACATTTGATGTTATGATGAGGTGATTTGCTCGGTTCGAGACCGAGAGGTCCCGGATTCGACTCCCTGCGTAGGCACACAGTTGTTCTGTCTTTCAGATGAGACCGTAAAAACCTAGGTCCCCTGTCAATGTAGACGTGGCACGTTAAACATCATTGCATGGGAGGGTCTGTGGCCAAGGTATAAATTTCTAAGCAATGCATTTATGCAGATGCCATCACCATGTATGTGAAATAATCGTATCAATCAATCAGTCTTATATACTGTTTTTCCAGGTCGTGTATTTCACTGCTACATTCCCATATGTTGTGCTCGTGATTTTGTTAATCCGTGGTGTTACGCTAGAAGGTGCAAATCTTGGAATTGACTTCTACATCAAACCTAAATGGGAGAACCTGAAAGATCCAAAGGTAAATTATTCAAACACTTAGATATATTCAGAGATACATTGGTGTCTACTGAAGGAAAAGCTTGTAAATTTACTCAGTTAATTTTGTATTATAATATAGAATTATAATTTTTTTTCCATGTTATATATACATATATTGTGTTATAAAAAATTTACTCAGTTACTTTTGTATTATAATATAAAATTATAATTTTTTTTCATATTATATATATATATATTGTGTTATAAACTAGAATGGCGCTTACTTTCTACTACAATGAATTAAAGGAAAATATGAAATCTTAATATATATATAATGTTTTCTAGTTAAAAGATGAAGGCGTGAAATATGAATAACATAAAAAATCACAAGAGTATGAATTCGTATCAAGTATTAATACCTAGAAATTGGGGCCATTGGCAGACAGATTTCTATATTCATCGATCAACAGATTCAGAATTTCTTTGCTCTAATTTTCGGTTGTAGGTATTTGATGTCGCTTTTATTATTTTGTATACATAGTGTAGTTTTTAAGTTTCAGCAAGTATGGTATTCCCATGGTGTAACATTATTTTTCTATATCGTAATATGTTTTGGTAGGTATGGGGTGATGCTGCCACTCAGATCTTCTATTCTCTTGGTCCAGCATTTGGAGGATTACTTACAATGTCCAGTTACAACAAATTTAAAAATAACACCCTGAGGTATGTCATCAGTACTAAACTCTTCCTCATCCATTGCATGCATTCATATATATATATATATAGATATAAGCTGTTCGTATTTACAATTACTGATCTAGATATCCTTATGTGAAAAGAAAGACATTAAGATTGAAATCAGCAAATAAATTATGATAATAATGATGAGGCCATCATTTCATGCTACCTTAATTAAGTTTTCATATTTACCTCACCATTAAACGTTCCAGCAAGTATCTCAGTAATCATTATGGAATTTTCTCATCGATCCCTAGTATATATACGTTATTTGGATGGAAAAGGAAAACAAATAGGATTATAGGATTGTTCCATTTGTTTCTCATTTCCTTTTTCCGCTGTAAATAAAGCTACAATATAATTTCCCTTTTACAATCTAAAACTAAACAGTTGAAGAATTCAATATTCCTCTTGTAGTTCACTGTATTGTATAACTGTATTTTTTGTCTGCAGAGATGCCTTGCTTGTATCACTCATTAATTGTGGAACAAGTGTGTTTGCTGGGTTTGCAGTGTTCTCCCTCCTTGGACATATGTCATTTGTCACCAATCGACCAGTGGAAAAAGTTGCAGATTCAGGTAAAACTGGATTAAGATATGACAGTACCGCAAAAGATTAATTTCATATTTTCCATTTGTAGTCAACAACATAACATACTTAAATAAAACAGTTAAAATGTAAATTAATTCTGAACCTTTTAGATGTAATAACAGATTTAGATTTATATCCTGTCATTTCACGCCAGTCCCGAAACGTTTCCAGAATAGGTCATATTGCATTCATTTTTATAAGCTTTATTAATATAACCATAGGGAAAATATTGAAACAATTGACAATGACAACATCGTACAAGACAATGACAAACTGAAACCGAAGCACAATGACTGATCTATGGAAGAAACGGATGTAATGGGGATTTTGGCATTTTGGTAAGCTACATATATCATATAAATATTTAAATTGTGGTGTATACTTTGTAGGTCCTGGTCTCACATTTGTTGCCTATCCCGAAGGAATTGCCAAGTTAGGCGATTGGGCTCCCATTGTAGCATTCCTGTTCTTTTTCATGATCTTTACTCTTGGACTTGACAGTCAGGTAAGATGAGCTCAGATAGATATTTGTATTGCCATGTTGTTTGAACTATGAAGTAGTGGAAATCGGATCGGTATCCCAGATTTGTACACAGAGAATTATGCTTTAATCTTGACAAGTACTATATTATCAGATTATAAATTTAACTTAATTTATTGCAGATATAAAATTGTTTTCAATCCAGTAGTCACTTTTGTAATAAATAGTTCTACAAATCATAATATGTGATTGGAAATATATGGCTGAATAATTTTTCACAGAAAACCAAAGTTTGCAAGAGATTTTCACAAACTGAGGATGCAATATTAAAATTTCAAAAAGGAATAGATTTAAATAAAAATATGAGGCAAAAGCTTCAGCTTTACGTTCACAGTTAATGCATTCGAAAGCATCTATATAAGAAAGAACACTTTTTTTTAAAAGGATAGTGCTGTATATTGTAATTAACAGCAATTCTCTGTAATTACCGCAGTATGAACGCAGGGGGCCATAATGCATCATAGAATGGGATAGAAATGTCCATGTAGTAGGTACAGCATGTTAACTTAATGCCAATAAAAGTTCAACCGCTGCCATGGCAACAGAATAATCCACATTCTATCGTCAGTGAAAGATAGAAGCACCAATTGTCTTCAGCACTTTCTTTGCAAGACACATTTCAAAGCATTTACCTCTTGCTACAACTTCAATTGTTTTATATGTTTTCAGTTCGCTATGATGGAAACGGTTATTAGTGGTTTTACAGACGTTTTTCCACGAGTCCTCCGACCCCACAAGGCTTTATTTACCTTTGCCATGTGCATGGTAGGATTTGTGCTGGGTATACCTATGGTCTGTAAGGTAAGATCTGTTTAAATTCATCAAAAGTGTAAATCGTGACATAAACATATTTCTCAAATTTATAAACTATAATGAATGACAATTTTGTCCAAAATAATAAGATTTTTTTTCTTTCTCTTGTTAGAAATGAAATTTTATCTTTATATAGAATTTATGTCAATAATTTATATTCAAAGATACAATAAGAATGACATTGTATCTCTGAGCCGATTTCATGTAAATAAATATATGTAATGTAACAAAACGTTAAAATATTAAAATAAATTGAAATTTACTAGTATAAGGATACAAATACTGTAAATATGTTTCGTACATACTGTTTTTATGGTAAATATATGCGGGAAAGAAAGACAAATCAAATAAATTTGTAAACATTTTATATCAATATTCCAGTCGTTCATATTTGAAGCATTGTATATTTTTCTTCGATTCTAGGGTGGTATATATGTTTTGACATTAATTGATTGGTATTCTGGAAGTTACGGATTGATGCTGGTGTGTCTTATGGAACTGATAGCAATATCTTTCTTTTATGGTGAGTTTTCAAATTGTCTCAAGATATAAATTAATATTTGTAATCAAACACGGTCACAGCTGAAACTCAATCGTTATAACGTAAATGCAATAAGAAAAGGACGGAACTAACCAATATTGTGGAATCATTGCACTGACTGCTATGGTTGGCATGGATCCTAGAAATCAGCGGAGAGAAGCAAGTTCTAGGATTCGCTGCCCTCTTAATACATACTATATGGACATAATTCATTAGAGACCAAAAAATTCATTAACTAGTACTAGATATACCAAAGCACTCACAAGATTTACCTTTATGATCAAGGAAACCTGGGGATAGGAGGGATAAATAACGAGTACTTTGGTACCACTGCCTGTAGAATACATACAATGATGGGCATAGGTCCTAAAGACCAGAGAAGTAATTAAACAAAAAAGTCGTATCATATAATTCACAAAATTGACTACGGTGGGTATGGACACCTGGGGATCAGAGGGGCAATTAACCAGTATCATGGTAGCAATGCCCTCAGAATACATACAATGTACCATGATGGGCATGAACACCTGGGGACCAGATATGGAAAAGAAACCATTACTATGGTGTCATTCTATTCACAAAACATGCCATAAAAATGATGGGTACAACCAGGAGTACAAAAATCATTCAATGGAAAGACATGCAAAAATCGGTTAAAATGTAAAATCAAATACGAGAACTGAAAATATCTATTGTGGAGCAAATGTGAATCCCAAAACGCAGAGTAAGAATAGGTGCCCGGCGAGAGTAAATATCCCCTGATTACTATAAACACTGCTCATTTAAGGTCAGTAGAAATTGTCAAATATTTTGTAAAATTCGATGTTTGAATGGTCAGGATAGGTCGATAAAGAACATCTTATAAATTTCTTGATAAAAAGGTGTCATATTGTATGATACACAGAGCTTCCTCAGCGACGAAGTTAGTCCATCATTTACATACCAACTAGTTCAGGCAAGGGCCCTTGGGATCAGATAGGAAAGTATATAGTACTGTAATATCATAGCAAACTGTGCTGTTGTGGTCCACTGACGGTTGCAGAAACCAGTACTATGGTACCATAGCACTCACAAAGCATAGACGCTGAGACATTCAGGATCAGATGTGAAAGTAACTAACACTATGGTATCAAGAATATCGTTGTGAGCATTAATTAGTACTATGACATGATAACACTCACAAAGCATATCTTGGTGGGCATAGATTCTGAGACACCAGATATGAAAGTAGCCAGTACTATGGTATCATACTAATCACAGATCGCACTTTGGTAAACAAAGACACATGGATACACATGTCTGCACAAATTTAAATCTTGGCATCAAGAAAAACATTTTCATGGTATTAATCTTAAAGAGATATTGCAGGTGTAAACAACTTCAGAAAGGATATTGAGATGATGTTGGGCAGGAAACCTGGTGTCTTTTGGGTGTATTGGTTTGCAACCTGGTGTTGCATTACACCCATTGCCATTGCTGTGAGTAATTGAAAATGAATTTTGACATATCATCTCTGTATAATCCAACTTAACTTAAAGCTTTAAAACATTAAACTTTAAGATTTAAAACCTGTAATAAAGAAATAATTCTGAATAAAGTCGAAGCTGTATGTAATCAAAATTGAATTTTTTATACCATATCCAATCTGTCCATAGCGAAAAAGCATAATGTCGTTCTAAAATGTGAAACTTGATATGAATTCATACAGTGAACAGTACTCATTTATCGAAAACAAAAAAAAATGACATGGACTCACATTTTGTATCTTTTATACGCTGTAAAATTTTGGTATTTATTATCATTTTTAGCACATGTTATTAAATGAATGTAAATATTTTGCCTGCTGACTTAATCTTGAAAATCTGCTCCATGACCTTTCTTAGAACAAAATTTTCAAGATTATGTCAGCAGGTGAAATATCAACATTCATTTAATAACATGTGTTAAAAATTGTAATAAATACTAATTCCTAAAGCGTATAAAAGATATTAAAACTCTATTACATCTACCTTTAATGTTATCTGTGATTTTATATACTTTATTCGTCATGCTTTGATAGAATGGAAAGTAAGTCTGGTAAAAGTTTCATTAACACTGAACACTGAAGTCGTATGTAAACATTATTCTAAAAAACAGATTTAATTTTTCAACTGTCAGTGACATTATCAGTATCAAATAAAGCAATTTAATAGTAAGATATTTTATTTAATTCATAAAAACCTGTTTATGACTGTATATTTGAATTTTAAGAAATATCTGAAACAGCTTTCAATATTTTTTGCATAATGATTTTCTATGTACCATTTTAACAGAATTTATGACAATACTTATTTACAGTTCATAATAATCATGTCAGCCGTATTTTACACACCTGCCTACTACGACCGCTTCGATGGTCGTTATCATTTCCCGCCTTTTGCAGAAGGTTTAGGTTGGAGTATGGTCTGTCTACCCTTGGTACTGATCATTGTCTTCGCCATCTGTAAAATAATCAGTAAAGGGGGTGTAAGTATTGACAGTGTAAAGCATGCCTCCCTTGAAGGTGGATGACGTTATGAGTGTCCCTCTTATATACTAACATCACTATTCTATATGTACACACATATCTGGATTTTAAAGCTGACTTTACAACAAGCGATTCATATTGAACAAGAATTTTAATGCTAATTAAAATCGAAATATAAATCATTCCTATTAATATTATTACATAACGTATTTTGAATGAACGCATATTTAAGCATAAGCATTCAATTGAGTAAGCTTTTAAGTCGAAACATACGTTTTTATAAAAGCTTTTAAAGGAGAAAAATCAATTTCAATTTTATATTTGGTAAATCTTTTAGGCAGAAAAGATAAAAATTTTTATGTCGCTTGTTTAAAGTGCTAACTGCTATAATATCCAGATTATAGATATTGATGGTATTGCATGCCGTGTGGTTCCTTTATATCTTCTCTTGACAATGCATGTTTCTGGTTACTTGTAGTTCATTGTTATCATGGCATTGGTGAACTACACTCCAGCGTATTATACCAGGTTTGACGGAAAGTATGTTTTCCCACCGTTTGCTGAGGGGTTGGGATGGACAATGGTAGCCGTACCTCTCGTTCTCATTATTGGAGGTATGATAATACAGGCAGTACGGAAAGGAGGGGTAAGTAGAAGAATGCAGTTTTAGAAATAGAAACTTTAAATCACTCCTACCCCGTTTACATTATGGAGCTAGTCAGGGGATCCCTACGGAGAGTTTAATACCCACTGTTTTGATATTGTATGGCTGCAACACTCACTACATTGTTGTGCTTCATACATGCAGTTCTGTTGTAAATATCTCTCTCTCTGTCTCCCGTCATTAACGGTTGTCATGTCTATACAAACAGGAAACGCCTACTTTTCCTTGATACATTGTTTTACCTCTGACGTTTGTGGTGAAACAACATATCACGATATCCTCGTATTTGAAAATATAAACAATTCTTTTCATTAGTCTTTATATCTTTGTGTATATATACATATGTATTGAATACATTAAATACGTTACAAACAGCATGCAATACAGGGGTTGATAAAAGCATGAAGTATACATGTTGACTACTGCATGAAAGCAAGTACAGTATATGTAATAGTATATGTTTTATATGTTGTCAATCTTGACATAACAGTTACGTTCAATAAACAATCACATGTCTTTAACCTCCCTATTTTCCATACCAAGTATTTGTTATTACTTATAGATAAATATATTTACTTTGATCTAATTGAAAACAATGCCAATAGTGCGCATTACCATTGGTTGTGATATAAATATCTTATTTTACTCAAAGAAATGTTTTAATCTGAGAGTACATGAAATATGAAAAGAAAATAATTTTATGCCTGTTATTCCATATATTAATTATTTCGTTTTTATGGTACATAGAGATGAAGAAACCGTCGTACCCGAAGCAAAAGGACATTGTCGGGGATATTGGCAAAACATTTCCTTTGACCAATGGAACTTTACTTTCATTGAATAATTGATTCACATTTACACATATCTGTTAGCATTTATTTGTAACTATTGTATCCCAATGGTCGACCTAAGTCGGTATCGTAATGTCACTATAATCGAATATTTTTCTGATGTCCTTATATGGTTTTTTTTTTCATATCATTACATTAAATATTGTGTATTTCCGTGGTGACTACTGTCATACGGCTGAGTCAGTAACTTTTCTTTCTTCCATGGGATTTCTTCTCAATAGAGCAGTTTTCTCATATATATTGTACGTACCCAATTCTGACTACATTGTTATATTATTTCGAATAAAAACATGACTACATGTACTTGTATATTATTTCTTCTGTTAGTATCATAAAATTCCAGGTCTTACCTGCAGGTGTTAATTAAAATTATATAAATGTATCATTTTCATCTTATCATTTTTCTAATGAATTATCATTGTTTATTTCATTTTTAGCTAAGAGAAGCCTTAAAACCAGAGCCCACCTGGGGTCCCGCCTTAGATGAGGATAGAGTAGGTAGATACCAGCCGCTCCACGAACCAGTGTTTGGTAATGATATTCCGAAGAATGGTGCAACCAACATGGGCTACGTCACAGATAAAGGGACCCCTTACGTAATCAACGAAAAAATGTAAAATGAAACTAAAAACATTGAGAAATTCTTCTACTTTCTATTCATTATCAAGCAAGTTGCTCAAGTCCCCGGAGGTGTCTGCAAAACAGTACAAGAGGTGTACCAGATGTGTGCAATATGCTGATCAAATATACACATTTACATAATCAGAAACGACAACTCTCTTACCTTTTTTGCACTGAACCATTTCCAGGTTTTATTGATCTTTAATTTTAATAACATAGTCTGTATTCATAGATTTCGTGGAATAATATTTGATCCTACAAAATGTGTATATTTATCCAATGATTATGCAAGTTTACAAAACCAATATTGTTCAATACATTCATGTATATAATATATATGAAAATATAAGATCAGCTTATATATCAAATTAAAGGGAAAATGATAACCGTACTTTGTATATGACTAACAAAATTACACTGTGAATATATTTCAAACCTTTTCCTCTATGCCATTAGATTTAATTTCACTATTATTTCAATATAGTATAAGAATGATAGACTTTAACTGCGGGACAGGCGATTTGAGTGGCAAATAATAACATTTCGCATAAAAGTTGGTCTTATATAATATTGTCAATTTGCGGAATCAGTAGTGAATTTGATGTTCAGAACGTTTCTCCCGCAATTATATGTAACATGAAAGGGTATTTACAGATTTTATGTATTATATCTAATCATATATTCAAGTTCAGTTTAACAGCTCTTACTGATTGCTGTTGAAATGTCAATTTTATCAATCTTACCCATTTCATTTATAGTAGATTTTATTATTGTGTGTTTTATTTAATTCAGAGGCTGTTACAGTTAATGAAATCAATGCAAATAGTTAATCTTTATAAACAGGTTGGAAGGAGTAAAGATGATTCGTTCAACAATAGTTGAAGGAATACCTTACAATGATTTCTTTAGAGAGAAAAAACAACACTGATAGATTTAGAGGTTTTAAAAGAGGGTGGCTTAACAAAATACAATGTTAAAAAAGAAAAGAAAATAACAAATCATACACTGCATTTTGATAAATGCTATTTAAAACGAAGAGGGATGGGCCACCCTCTGTTAAAATTGCCACTCTCTTATTATCTATGTTTTTATACTCTTTCATATCACGTTATATACCTCACACTGCATATGTCAGCATTTATCCACCCTGTTACTATCTTATTTTGAAATGAAAAACAGTGCATACCCTGCTGTTGGCGGACCGTTAGTACCCGAGGGTATTCACAAGTCATGCGTTGTCGAAGTGCACATACACTCAACTATCAACTGATACAAGTGTATATATTATTTTATAATTTGTACCAATTCTCATTTATGATATATACATGTATATAACTACATCTCTCTTAATCTTATATATATAGTTTTATTGTATTAATAGTTTTATAGAAAACATTGAAAACTGATATTTTTGTTCGCGTTTTCTTTTTATATTCTTTTGCTAACAATCAAACTAGAGCTTTACAAACTGGATAACGATTAATTGGTTCATGAGTCCATGACACAAAAATGAATAAAGCCAAACCTGTATTAAGTGGTTACGAAAGAGAAGTTGAAAAGTGGTCACTAAAAGCAGGTGGATTCTTGATACAGGTACATTCTATATAGAGAATTAGCATTAAATAACAAAGAAAATGGAATGTTAGGCGGGAGATTTCTAACACAGATGGTCTTTAAAGCGGTTTTGACCGTAATTAGTATGATTCAAACACCAATTAATGGATGGTTACGTCACATCAATTGACCGTCTTAAGTCGATATCGTAAGTTTAATTCTTGTTCAAATCACTTTTGTCGCGGTGAAGTGTTCATATAAATGAGCAATGCATCGAAATCCCTCTTCTCTCAAATATCTCTGCTCACGAGGAATATATATTGAAATATCAGACCTTTGGGGAGAATCTGCCTGAATGGCTTATTTTGACGAGTATGCTTAATTCTCTGATAATGTATATTCTTACCTGCAATCATTCATATAAAGTGAAAAAACACGAAAGTTACCCATATATATATATAGGAAAATAGGCAGGAGAAGAAAAAAGTTGACCAGGCAAGGTGCTGAAATACCAGACAGTACGAATATAAAAAATATACAAAGAAAACATGATAAACTGGACAATCATGAAATTCCCAAACTGAGTGGATAGAAAATCCATATCTATTTTTTGTCTTAACTTATCATAACTTTGCAGCTGTCAAACGGGAAAAATATCAGGACAACCCGCATGTTAGTCCAAAAACGCATTTTCGTCACATCTGCCTAGTTTTTTCCAAAGCACATCAAAGTATGCCGATTTCAATGTTTCGTTTTTATCTCGAATAGACCTTCTTTAAACGCATAAAAATAATCGTATTTCACTTTGATCGTGTAAATTTGAAATAAAGTAAAAACATTATGCAAGAGGGTCTTATCTCAAATTTCTATGTAGACGCATTCCTGCACGGTTTTAAATGACAATGCATATTACATAATAAGCAAATTAGATATAATATTCATACTACATAGAACTAATTGTCGCACAATGTCAAGGAATTTACCACTATAAAAAAGCAATATAGGGTTCTATAAAACTCGCCATCAATACATTATCCACTTCGTCATTTCTCAAAAGGGGGGGGGGGGTTGGTTAAGGTATTAGTTCTTGGTTTTAGGTATGGACGTAAGGCTGGAGTTGTTAGCACCCTTACTCCTTTATATTTTGAGCAAAGTGTAAAACCATACTCATTCATGGATAAAGTGAGAAGCACACCCAGTCATATATTACAGTACTATAAAATTTATTTTCATGTATACTTGACTCAAATCTATAGCCTCCCTATATGTGCTGTCAAACCCACAACTTGTACACCGCATATCAGCCGCACATATGTACACATATATCCCTTTATAAAGGAAGTTACCCCGACTCTTGGTGTTTCCTTTGTCTCGGCAAATATGAGACTTTAGTTCAATTCTAACGACTTTATTTAAAATAATTTCGTTGTTATTTCCTTTACTTAAAATATTTAATTTCTAAATGTAATGCATTTTATTTTAACAGTTCAAGCTATGGGAAGCATCATTTGGAATTATGGATTTTATAAGATCTAGATCTGCAATCGCCGTTTTAGACCCCCCCCCCCCCACCTCCTTTCGCCACAAATTTAAAAGTAAAAATCCAGATTTTGCACAAAAAATGGTCGAGTAGTTGGCTAATACACACGTGTCCCCCTCCCCCGTTTCTTTTCGGAAATCCTGGATCCGCCACTGATCTGCTTCAGGTTCATGTCAGTAAATGTGCTCATTTCGTACAATTTGGTGTCATTTCGAAATTGCCGTGCTTGGCCTACAAGTCAAGGGTTTGTCATGCTTACAGTCTCTTCTTACAATTCTACTTTTAGTTGACCTATAAGGTAAAAAAATAAAACATTCTGTGCGTTGACTAGGAACCTCTAAACAACTGTCTGAAAATTATCTTAACTGGTTTACCAGTTACACTCAAAAATCTATGTGCGCTTGAGACGGGATTTTTTTCTGCGCAAAAAAAAGGGAAAAGAAAAGAAAAAAAGGCAAGAGATTTGTCCCACTTAATAACACGACTGTAGCAAAGCATGTTAAACGCGGCCAAGTTCAAGTTCAAATTCTTTATTACCTTGAGTCACATGACTCTTAGGGGAAACAACATATATACATACATATTTGCAGTACATATATAAACACCCACTATACAATAAATATTACGACTTTAACTGAATAGACATGAAGAGTGCATGAATATAGTTATTGGATTCGAATCTTGTTCGCAGCGTACAGATATTTACCAAGGTATATGAGTTCCTTGTTGTTATTAGTACTTTTAATATAGTTGTATCAATTTAAAAACACTTCGGTGACGACTATAATAATTCTTGATATATAAACGTTGACTTGTACGGAGTAGTGAGGACATACAAGTATAAAATGAAATTCGTCCTCAATTTTCATAATTATTACACATATTACAGATTCTATTAGTTCTTGACTCATTGTGGTAACGACCCTTTTCTACGTTAACTCCTCTTTTTTCTTTAATATCTACACTTATTCTCAGATGCAGTGTGGAGCCTGTAAAAAGGTTCCCCGTATCTGGGTGTTTTAAGCGTTCTTATTCACCCAATAGTTACTGACTTGGTTGTGTGGGAGCTTTCCCCTGGGTTTGTACATCCTTATCCCCCCTTTTCATTAAAATGGCTTCAAATATAATAAAATTAAAATACAAATCTCCTCAAGTTATAATCACACCACTTAGATTGCCCTCTGTGTCCACTCTTCATATACCTGGTATTTCTTGTAGAAAATTATTCGGCACCACTAAAGTTCATATTTCTCCACTTAAAAGTAGTTTCCCTTTCTATCTCATTTTCAAAAACATTCACACCTATAAATTCTTACAGACCTGTCAATTCTATACGCAGAGGGTATTCTAAGATTAATAAGTGCAACGCCAAGAAATGTCTTACTTGCCATCATTTAAGCTGCAAGTCCAATATTGAATCTTCAGTTAATGGAAATATATTTAACACCAAATTAGACAAAGACATAGATTGAAATACTGCCAATGTTATATATCTCATCACTTGAGAAGCTAGAGGATGTGGGGCTCAATATGTCGGGGAAACTTCTCAAACTTTGTAACAACGTTTTCGGAATCAAAATTAATCAAAATTCGTAATAATTCACGACGTAAATACCATAAATTTTCTTTATAACCACTTTAATAAATATCAACATAATATTAACAATGTGAAAATAACTCCTGTAGAAAATATCTCTAAACTACCAGGTGATACGAAATCAGATGTTAAATCAAAGGACTCAAAAGTCCTGAGAGTCGGCTTTGCTGATTTTAAGTAACTAATCATTTTACCATTTTAGTGGCGGGTTCAGGATTTCAGGAAAATGATTGGGGGGGGGGGGGGGGGGGGGGGCAAAAATTAGGTCGTCATTATACCTATGTACAAAATGCTAATAAAATTTGCTCTCTTCATATTATCTTACGGCAAAGAGTTTGCAATTGCTTGTATCCGAAATGAATGTGCAATCGACAACTTCATGGCAACAAGTTTTACTGCATTGTTGTCACGAGTCGAAGCTGAGCCAAGGAACGACATTCCTTCAAGTGGGACATTAAATAACCATCTTATTCACGATTCTCATAATGTTTTAACACCATTTATATTTAGAAACATACAACATTTACCTAAATATTTATAATGCATTTTCATTATCAGAGGAAATGCGGGAAGATCGATCTTTAAATTTGTCATATATGTGAAAAAGAACTAAAGTTCCAGAACATGTTGGGGAGATCTTTAATTGAAATATCTCGATAAAAACAAGCGATACAAGATCAAGACAAATGCTTTGTCCGGAGAATTACACAATCGAGTACATCCGACGGTGTCGGTGGTAAACACATCGTAAAGTAGTCACAACTACATATTATTACGCGAAATTTGAAAACATTATTGCAACTCCTTTTTCGAGTTATTGAAACTAGTTTATGTTTAGCTTAAATTAACTGAGCTAAAGGTACATTGTGCTGATCAAGAATTTTTAAGACAACATCAGTAATTTTTCGGCACTTTATTTTATAGCGGCTTAGTGAGCTCTATATCGGTAGTGAAAGTTATAACCCCTGAAAAGCGAGAAATGAAAAGCGATGCCATTGAGTCTAGCGCTCTATGATAGCGCCGACTCAAAAACGACTTTAGGAAACCGAGCTCTACTGGATAAAACAACTACAAACCCCATACCCTCTCGGTCTCAACGACCAAATATATCGACAAGGTAATATTTCTTTTCGTCAGAATAAGATCAATATTTTAATTTAAGACATAAAACTATCAGAAAACGTAGGTCACATGGTCGTCGCCGTAATCGTAACATCTGAAAACGTAATCGTTTGAATAGGTCATTAAACGATCTTCTATTTATCGCAAAAAAATAATGGCCGTCATGAACTTTTGCATGCACTATCCTCTATTCCGGTAAATAAATTGAAACCTATCCTGAACGAAGCTGATCTTCGAAGTTTACGCAATTCTGATTGATATAAACTCAATTTGATTATTTTATTTTCATATAATAAACTCTTTCCTCGTGTTCCGTCTCTTCCACCCAAGCAGTAATTTCTCAAAATTAAATTTATTAATAAAGGCTTCGATGTACTTAACATTTCTAATATTTTCCGTGATCATAGAGTCACATCTAAAATCCCCCAATATTTTGAGAATTTAGAACCTCCACTTATTTGTTACCAGTACAAAAAGCCTGTAAGAAATCTTATTTTAAATTAAAATAAAGTAACATCTAACCCTGATGTTTCAGATTCTATTCCTTCGTCGTGTTCTTGTGAAAATTCTAAATATGTTTATAAACCGGCAGGTCATGTTATTACTTGTGACCTAAACTGTATTTCGGACAAGAAATTGCGCACCCTTTCTGGAATACGATCACCTCATGACCATGTCCGACTTCAAAATTAAAACTGATAAATCTGATCTACCAACCATATATACATAAAAGTCCATATAAATCACGTTTCATATCTAATTCTAGCCACTGCTCTACTACAGTACCATCGAAGCATATTACGTCTGCTCTAACTGCTATAAAAGATCATATTATCAAATATTGTGATGTCGCATTTCATAATAGTAACATCAATTACTTTTGGTCGATTAAAAATTCTCATGAAGTTATAGACAAACTTCTTTCACTAAATTTCAAAGCGACTCAAATTTCTACATTTGATTTTACTACACTTTATACATCTCTGCCTCATGATTTGATTAAAAGCAAGTTGCTGTCGCTTATACAATGGTGTTTTCACAGAGAATCTAAAACTTACATATGTACTTCCAACAACTACGGATTCTTTTCCAACAAACAATATACTTCATATAAATACTGGACTTGCAAGGAATTAAATAAAGCACTAGATTTTCTCATGAATAATATTTTTGTGCAATTTGATGGCAAGATATCTCAACAAATATTTGGGATTCCTATGGGTACTAACTGCACGCCTCTGATAGCACATTTATTTCTTTATTGTTATAAGAGGGATTTTATGGTTTCTATTCAAAAATCAAAATGTTTTGACCTTATTGACAAATTTAATAATACTAGCAGATATCTGGATGTTGATTTTGGTTATCGACAACCCTGAATTCGAACAATTTATATCAGAAATATATCCACCAGAGCTCACATTGAATAAAGCCAATACTTGAGATAAATCTACACCTTTCTTAGATTTAAACATCAAAATTATCAACCACCTAATATATATTAATATTTATGATAAACGTGAGGATTTTCGATTTCCTATTGTAAATTTCCCTTACTTGGATGGCGATGTCCCTCGACTCCCATCATATGGCACCTATATATCTCAATAAGTTCGATTTTTCAGAGGTTGCACCGATGTTTTGGACTTTCATAAACGAAATTTACAATTTACTACTAAACTTTTAACTCAGGGTTACAGATATCACAAGCTAGGAAAAACATTCGGCAAAATCTTCAGATCTTATTCAGAACTTCTATCTAAATTTGGAAATATTTCTTTTCAACAGTATGTATCCAATGGAATTTCCCATCCTAATTTTTACGGTGATCTCGTATATAAACTAAGGGAAGTAAAAGGTTCCGATAACGTTATTTTATCATGTAATAAAATAGTCAAACGTCTTCTAAATAGACAATAAGATATTGAGATCATCAAAAAGACTATAGGTCTTGTATTTGGCCCCTCTACAGCCTTATGCAGACTTTTACTTGAACGCTGACTAACAGGGCGGTGGGGACTATATGACGGGCCTTGTCCAAACCTCTTTCAGAGGAGACATGGTCCTGAACCTCGTCCCCTCTGACTGTTAGTCGGGACTCCTACAGATCTAGGGTCTTAGCTCGCTTTCAGAATGGCAGAGCACGGTTTATCATATTGATGTCGCATATATTTTTATATCATTATGTGTTTTACAATACCTTACGTGTTTATATTTTTATGACCTCTCAATATGCGATACTTGTTGACCCTTGTTCTTTACATGGAGGATTATTTATAATTTTTTAATTGTACGTCCTTTGATTGTTCTGCTGTTACGGTGAGTGGGAAGGTGGGCCTGTAAACCGGTTAACCACACCATTTGTTTGGCTTTTGTCAAATTAAATGACCGTCCTAAGTCGGTATCGTAATTGCACTACAATCAAATATTTTTGTAATGTGTTATATGTTCTAGTATATTATTTATATTCATGTATTGTATGGCTCCATGGTGACTTCTGCCACATAACTGAGCCAGTAACTCCTCTTTTTTCTTTAAGATTATGGTATGAAATTCAAAATTTTCTATGTACTGGATTGAGTGCCTATTTCAAATAAAACTGTAAAAAAAAAAGTTATCTATTAGGTGTTGGTACATCCCAGGCGCGGATCCAGCCGTGCCCCCCCCCCCCCGGCAGTGCCCGCCAAAGGGGGCACCATAGTCTATTTTAGTGCCTATTTTACTGCATTTCTGTAAAAAATTTCCAAAATTTCGCTGGCTTGCTTCGCTCGCCAGTTATTCTCATGTTTCTTTAAATTTGCAGTTCAAAAAAAAATTGTTGACTGGCTTCACTCACGATCAAAATTTCATGATAAATCTCCCCTGATCCCCGTTTATGATCCAAAATATCTTCAAAAGGGAAGCGAAATATATGTGCAATCCAAATTCATATCCAGCTCACAAATGTTCGGTCACTTGGCCTCAGTCAGGCGAGTAAAATCGTATGGCTACTTGTACATTGTGTAGCAAAAGTTACAAATGTTTGAAGCTACGCGCTGTACAAGATGGATTTTACTTATCCAAACAATATTACTCAAATACGTCTTGTAAATCTTGTAAAAAAAAATAATTTTTGAAACGCTTGTACTGAAGCTACGCGATGTACAAGATGGATTTCACTTATAGCCATTTCTAGAATAGTTTATTTTCACAACGTATTTTGTATCTCCAAAAGTCTCAAATACAGGAGCTTCCGTGGAGGGGGACTTTGCACCTTGTTCCCCTACCAAGGATCTACCCTGCATCAACCGGGGACCTATAGGCAGTCCCTATACCCTGCGCCGAGTTTTACACCTCCTCCAACTGAAAATCTCGATCCATGCCTGACAAAATTTCCGTGAATTAAAACAAAAGGGGCTTATATGGCACACACGATTTTGCAAGATTTTTGTCATATCTTCTCAGGGAGACCCCATCCCCACCTATGGAAGGGAGGGAGGGGTGAACATGATAATATCTGACCGAAAACATTACGACAGTTTTCTTCCGATTTCAGAGTTTTTGCGGAATATTTGAAGTCAAGAAAATGTTGATGAATAATGCAAAAAAGAACGCCAGATTGCACCAGTTTGCCTCATTTTTTCAAAATTTTCTCGGGGGAGGCCCCGCGAACCCCCACCTATGGGAGGGGCGGACCCCTCCCATACCGTCCCATTCGGCCCTTCGGGCCTCAATTGTGAGGTGCCCCCCCCCCGGCACATGAAATTCTGGATCCGCCCCTGCATTCAACCCTTACATGATAAAGCAATATGGTCTAACAGTAGGCTATGCATCTATATGCCTCCCGACACAGGGAAAATCCCAAGAAAGCCACAGTAGGATGTTGACCACGATTTACAGAGCACGTCTGTTTTTCTCTGTTCGACCTCTTTGCTTTAACTGCAGAGCTGTAACAATGGACGGTTATATCATTAACGTTCCATCCAAATCCACTGCAATTACGTCAGATAACATTATGATGTAATTAATTTATAGGGAACGTGAATCATTTTCCCGTCAAACGTTACAGCTCCGCAGTTAAAGGAAAGAGGTCTATGAATCCATTCGCTTAAGATTAAAGTCATTAAAATCTTAATGTCTCTACTGGATGATCGTCGATATTTAAAAAGGCGATTCCGCTACATTGTATTTGATAAGGTTCGCAAGGGAGATGGCAAGCGGAGTTTTAGCTAACCCTGGGCCCGAGTTTATAATTTTTGGAGCACGATTCGGTTGATTAGAACCATACTCAGAACCGTACTCGAAATGTAAATATGGCGGCTGATAACAAAACTAAACGCAGACAACGTCGAATAAATTACCAAACTTGCCGTACCCGTGTCTTTCGTGGCCGGTTAAATCCACTTGAGGAAATCGAGGAAGATGAAGTATTTAGTCGTGCTCGAAAGCGTTTATAACCTCAACCGTACTCATACCCGAGAGCCTTGCTCGAGTGAGTACGGGCTTGGAGTCTAAGTACAGCTTTGGAATCCAGCACAGGTAAAAGTTTTATAACCTCGGGCACTGCAGGGGTTTAGTATGACTGGGAACGTCGTGTACATATTATTATCACGTAATTGCAATGATCTCAGTGAATTTTGCCATACTATTTGAGAAGGAGAGAGGGGAAAAGGGGGCCTTTGACGCTCGAAGATTCTCAACGAATACGTCTCTCTTCTAAATATCAATCTTCAATGTTTAGACCCAAAAATTATATGCAATTATACAAATTAGTCGTACCCTTGAATTAATATTATGTTAACTGCAGAATGCATCAGGAAAGGTGCTTCTCAACATACACATCAGGAATGATAACTCTTACAATTCCCTCAAGTAAATATTTCCAGATTCACAGTTCTTGAATGTATTAGTGTGTACGTCATATATCAATGTCGTGTTTTTGCCTTCCAGTCAGCTGGTCTCACACCATGAATAATAATGTCTACTGTATATTGTGATGATTGCCAGTCACATAACACCTTTTCCCTTTTTTCTAAAATTAAGTAATAAGTGTATAGCTTACTAGTATTTTTCAAAATTTATTTTTACAAAATATTAAAATAACAACATAAAAAATAAATGACTAATTATCAATCATAGTACACTGTGAAAGCATAAACCAGGTTTCTCGGATACTATGATAACAATATATACAGTTGATTCTCAATCATTAGAACTAGGACAGCTTACATTTTGGCTCAAGTCAAATTATTTCTTAAGTCGTAATTCAACAGTACAGAAGTGTAATTACATGTTTATACATACAAGTATGTCTGACTTCTTATAACACTTCAATTTTAATTTTTACATTTTTAATAAATAATTGTTTTTTAATATGTTATACATATCATACATGTATAATCATATATGCATCAAGATATTAAGATATCATTGCATAGTAGTTTTTCAAGAGTATAAGGGTAAGATTTTGAGTGTAGGAATTAAATTGGAGACAAGAACTATCAATAAAATTATCATTAGGTAAGGATGAAACAAAGATAGTTCTTTGCTGATCTATTATTTACAGGATGTGACACAAACGAACCCCCTTTCCCCTTTCCTTGGAGCATGACACCAAGTACCTCCGCATGAATTTGACATAAAACTTGACCTTGGAGGTATGATCATGGAATGAGGTCATGACACAGTCTTTCCACGAAGATTACTTATGCCAACCTTACCAGATAAAATTTTGATAAGAAATACAGTCTCTATACGTTGAGTCTCCTTCGATAGGTGCCTTTTTTGGGGTTTTTTTTTTTTAATGCCTATCCTTGAGATACTTCCTATCTTTTCCTCAACAGAACATGTGAGTCTTCATTCTTCATGAGTTGATTGGCTAGTACAAAACCTGAGAAGATGGACATGGAACTGCTGCATAGTAGAGTCCATCTGTAAGCAAAGGTATAAGCAGCAATAGAAGTTTACCTAGAAAATTATATCGCGTTGAGTTTAAGAAAACACAACTGCTCTGTCAACTAAATAACAATATTGTTACTTTTTAAGTAAAAGACTTTATTTCAATTCAGTTTGCCTTTTTAGCGTTTATCTAAAAGAATGCAAATAATTAAGCCTTAAAATTTTTATAGGTTTTAAAAGCTACTTGATATTACAGTGTGGGAAAAAATTGTATTTCTAATGCAGTATCAGATAGAAAATGTTATGTCAAAATTGTATCTGAAGTACAAACCGAAAATTCTGATCAAATTTTTGGACCAAGATTGTTTACACTTTTCAAATGAATGTTTTGTACATATTTTAATTTCAAACTTGAATATTAATACATGTCCCTTAGGCAAAAATTATGACATAGAAATGAAATCAAGTCAACAACTATCACTAAACTTGACCTCTTTTGAAGATACTTTAAGCAGGACACATGCTGGATATAAATTTTACATCACTTTTAGCAATAATTTACAAATTATAACAATGGTTCAAGTTGCTGACAGACAAAGAGATGGACAAACAGAAAACAAGCAAACTCAGTGAATTGTGTCCCCCGCTTTCGGGGTTCTATCAGTAAGGGTGCAGTGATCTGTGACATATTATCATGGTTGTGTCTACAGACACACATGCCAAATATGAAGGCCCTACATCTTACAGTAAAAAAGTTACACTGAAGTAAGTCAAAGGTCAAGGTCAAAGTCACATGATAAAAATTTTGGTACTGACAGAAAGGTATTACAATAAGGCACACACATGTCAAATATGAAGGCCCTACCTCTTATGATTAAAAAGTTATGACCAAGATTATAGTTTATGTGAAAGATGGACAGACAGACAGATGAATGGATAGATGGACAGATGAGCAAGATTTAATGTCCCCACGCTTTCACGAAAAGCAGGAAACAAAAAGACAGACAAACAGGCAAAACAGTTTGATTGAAGTATTTTAAGATAACAATATAAAATAGGTATATAGAAATATATTTAGAACATAATTGGAACATTCTTGCCTAGTTACTCACCTGTTTTCCAAAGAACTGATCAACACAATTAGTAGAAACATGAGGAGAAGGAAGGACACTCAGTACAGAATATCCTGTAACATAAGGTAAATTTACTGATTAATCAAAAAATCTTGTGTGAAATCAAAACCTATGCAAAATCACAGCAGACTTATAGAATTTATAAAGTCAATTTTTTTTATATATGTAGTTAATTGTATCAATGAAAGCCTTATCATGAAAAAACCACCCCTGATTCCAACTACATTTTTACAACTTTGTCTGACAAAACTGTGGGGAGATTTAAGAGAGAAAATTAAAAGATGTAAAAGGGATGTAGTGTATACCATATCTTGCTGTCATAGATTCTTCATATAGTCGTATGGCCATCAAAGCATCTCTCTCTGTTACTCTCTCCACCATAGACATCTTCGCAAAACTTCTAGCCATGGATATTCTAATAAATGCAAGCCATTGATGAGCATATTTTTGATATTAGAATGGTAGAGGCTTCATAGGCAGTTACATGACTTAGAGCAGTAATAGGAAAATAACTTTATGATGTAGGATTTATAGTGGTGGTAAGTACATCACAGTCAGTTGTTGGATTTACAGTGATGGTAGGTTATTCACAATCAGATGTTGGATTTACAATGGTGGTAGGTACATCACAGTCAGTTGTTGGATTTACAGTGATGGTAGGTAATTCACAATCAGATGTTGGATTTACAATGGTAGTAGGTACATCACAGTCAGTTGTTGGATTTACAGTGATGGTAGGTAATTCACAATCAGATGTCAGATTAACAATGGTGGTAGGTACATCACAGTCAGTAGTTGGATTTACAGTGATGGTAGGTAATTCACAATCAGATGTCAGATTTACAATGGTGGTAGGTACATCACAGTCAGTTGTTGGATTTACAGTGATGGTAGGTAATTCATAATCAGATGTCAGATTTACAAAGGTGGTAGGTACACCAAAGTCAGTTGTAGGATTTACAGTGATGGTAGTTACACCACAGCAGTTGTAGGACTAACAGTAAGAGCAGGGACACCACAGTCAGTTGTAGGATTTACAGTGATGGTAGGTACACCACGGTCAGTTGTAGGACTAACAGTAATAGTAGGGACACCACAGTCAGTTGTAGGATTTACATTCTTGGTAGGTACACCAAAGTTAATTGTTAAGATTTACAGTGATGGTAGGTACACCACAGTCAGTTGCAGGATCTACAGTGGTGTCAGAGACATCATAGTCAGTTGCTGGACTAACATTTAAAGCATTGGTAATTCGGTAGTGGTATCTGTTTCAGATAAAATGTTACTTACAGTGATGGTAAAGACAGCATAGGTAGGCTAGCTACAGAGTTGTTTGAACAGCGAGCCTTCCTTGATGCTATGAAATAGCCTTGAATCAGTCGATCTGCCTCTTCTGTAACAATGGGCTTTAACTTTCTTGCCATTGCTATAAACTTGAATAGAATAGTTATATTCTACATACTGCATTACAAAGTTCAACAGTAAAACTTGGCCCATAAAACTGACAGGGATCATGAAATGGTGTACAAAATAAACGTTGCAATATCTGGTGGTTCAATGACAAGACTACTGTCTGCGCCACTCACCCTGGAAACTGGAAAATCTGGATTTTCAGTTATTCATCTTCAGAATAATTTCAAAAAGGCAAAACCATTCGATAGATCTTGTTTAGTCGTAACTTTTGGTGTATGCTATATGTTTGTATGAAGAAGCGTTCATATTTTATAAAAGATAATGAAAATTTAGATAGGGCAATTTCCATGTTAAATTTTGAAGTGACGTTGCCAAGTTTCTCATAGACTCAATGTTAAACATCGGCGACGTCACGTCAAAATTAACATAGAAAACGCCCTATCTAAAATGATTTTTTCCCTATAAAATATGAATGCTTCTTCGTAGAAACATGTAACATACACCAAAAGTCACAACTAAACAAGATCTGTCGATTGACATTAATTTTGTCAAACTATTTTGAAGATAAATAAGTGAAAATCCAGATTTTTCGGTTTACAAAGTGAGTGGCGTGGACAGTAATGCATTAATTTTCTATTAAGTCATGTATTTAAGAAACATTTAAAATTAAAATTAATTTTTAGGTAGTATTTTCTATCAGATTTGGCATTGTTTTGAACTCTCTTTTTCAAATGAACTTAAATCATTAACATCAATGTCAATATGACAAATGTCACTCTTCAAACTTTCAATTATAGGACCTCATCCCTCTTAATATCATTACCTTAGAGAGTGATTTTTCATTTTAATTTCTGATCACAAAATTTTCATTTTAGTTTTCCATACTGGCAATGTTGTTAGCTATCAAGGTATTCACCTGTTTGATATCATCATCTGATATGGGCAGTGTATGAGTCGACTGCCGATTTCCTGTCATAGCTTCCAAAAGAATTTGTTCAGCAGAATGGATAGCCACTTCCTCGTTGGTAGACTGATCACCCCTGTCTGTGTATTGTAGTATACTGAAGGAACTAAATCATCAGAGTAGATCAAGTAAAGAGTCATCCGAAGGGAAGTTAGTACAAAATAATAACAATACTTTCTCCATAAATTTTCGGCCCCTTGGCATTTATCAAGTGGAAACAAATACAATGAAGTTATCTATGCGAAATTCATTTCTGCCGGAAAAATGGCTAAGTGCAAATAAACCAGGGCGATGTTATTGGCAGTAATGGATTTCACATAGATTTCTTTATTGTATTTGTTTCCATTTAATAAAGGCCAAGTGGACGAAAATTTGTGAAGAAAGAGTGTTTTGTCATCAGAGTATATGTTTATGAAATATATTATAGATGAATTTAAAACATTAATCAAAGGGATGAAACTTCAAGAAAGAAATTCCATTTAACATTTTCATTCACGAAATCAATGATTTTATTAAAAAAAAAATAAAAAAAGAGTTATTTTTCTTTATTCCTATAGCTGGAGTTTTCCTTATTTATATCATGGAATGAAAATGAACATAACATTTAACTTTACACATAAGTAAGACTTTTACCAGATTATGTACCAGTATTATGAGCTTTCATCAGAAATCTACATTGGAATTGGAAACAACTGAAAATTATTTGTAACTTGAATTCAATGACTTTGAAAAATTTTATATGAACGTTAACAAGAACACCTAAAAAACATCACAAAATTATGGTACAAAATATTTATGAATAATTCTGTTCTTATTAAAAGATTCATGAAAGGAATTTACTCCAAGAAAATCTTTGAGATGCCCCCCGTATCACAACCAGTGAAGAGGTCTTCTGTGTTTTGAGGTTTCCTGAATGAGGCAGAGTCCATATAGGCCCACAGATGGCACTGTAGAGGAGCATCAATGGAATGAGGTAGACTGTCTGTATACTTACTGGCTACATCTATACTTATCTTACCACTACTCATTACTGTAAAAAAATACGATTCTGGTTAAAGGCATATCACTGCACTATTCACTTGTCATCAAACGTGTTACCATACTTTCTCACTGATAGATCATAAAGTGGGCCATCAAACAAATCGTGATGTCGCAATGAAACTATGTGGGTAGGCATGCTTAAAATGGGTCTGACAACCCCACAAATACAATGATTCAAAGCTAAACACAAACTTTGAGTATTTCTAAATTTTAATAAAAAGATTATTTCACCTATATGGTTACACCCAATGTTTAGTAATGGGAGAAACAAAACACTTTTTCTTGACTACAATAAAATCACGTCCTTTAAAGGATTATTTTTTACTAAATTAACTTTATAATCCATATCCCATAATAATCACTTATCTTAATTTTTCTTTTATACCCATTTTCTTAAATAATCATAAATAGCTGTAGAAATGGAAAACAATGTGTTATTTAATTGACTGATTTTTGTTTAACATCACACCACGAATTTTTCCTGTATATGGTGACGGCATCTGTCTGATGTGGGGCATACAAATTTTGACCTTTGCAACCGATCCACCTGAAGTAGTGAGGGATCTTTTACGTGTCATGCATTCCACAACACAGGGCCTCAGTTTTTACTGTCTCATCCGAAAGACAGGAAACCGGCATGAGCAGAGCGGGACTCGAACCCAGCCTCTCGATCAGGAGGCAAGCGCGATACCACTAGGCCATGCGGGCTTACATGTTATTTAAATAAGTCCTTTAAAAATCAATAAGGTAAAGGTAAAATTAAAACAAAATAAAGTTTTGAAAGACTAATGACCTTGAAGGACAGCTAATATCAAAGTCTTTGAAAAGTAAGTCAGAGGTCAAGGTCAAGATTTTTGGTTTTTGGTGTGGCCATAAAGGTATTGTCACAACAAATATACATGCAAATGGGTTAAAATATAATCATTTTAAGACCATAATTTGAATTATTTTCAATTGTGGTATTTTATACAAATAAGATGTTTTACCAGACTGTAATGTATCCTTTGATGCCTTTTTGTACTTTACAATATCGCCAAGAAAACAAGTTCCACTCCTGGCCAAGAAAAGACTTCCCCCTAATGAATAAAAAAAAAATGTAGTCATTACAAAATATCAAAATACTTGAAAAAAAGGCATCCATTCATTCATAGGAAAAGAATATTACCTAGGCATTATAGGCATAGCTAAAACCAGACTCAACAAATAGGATGATCAAGGTAAAAAATAGATTAAGAAAACCAGAGATGTAGCCCTCCTTTTGCATCACATTGACAAATAAAGGTGTTGCTGTGTACTGGGGATCTCGAATACATGTAATCTCCATAAAAAAACAAGAAAATAATAATGAATTATAACTAATAATCACTGCTGGGTGTATCAATATTTTTATTATAATGTTACATATCCCATCCTGAGGCAATATACTAGGTCAGTAGTCACTGTCCTATCTCATGACCAAAGAGTCTGGCAACTTTTTGGTGTTCTATCAGATGAGACAGTAAAACCCGACATCCATCACGGCATGCAAAACTATATATGGCGGCGTATCAAATATCCTTAACTGCTTTGGGTGGATGTTTTACTAGCGTTTATGTGCGTACACGTCAGGCAGATGCCATCACCATATATGTGACATAAATCAAGAATCAAACATATAAATATTCTATCCTATTGTTTAAGGTTGAGATGAGTAACATATAACATACATAAGTGTTACGTGAAAACTTTGAAATGTTGTGTAGACAGAACTGTAAAATGTACTGAATTACGGTCTGTTAACCACACTGCTTGTCACAGAAAATCTAGATTTATTTGATATATTTGAAAATTAGAACAAAGATGGTTACATGTATCACTTATCTGCAGTTTGTCATAACTAATTCATTATGCCTTTTCCCAAAAGGCCCTCTTGAAAAAATATCTAAGGATTTTATTAAGAGACAGGCAAATCACTATTGTAAAAATAACATTGAAGTCTCTGAAAATAAAATCTGCATGCACAATGATGTCATCAATGACAGTTCCATTTGAGTTTAAAGCTATGTTTAAAGTCACAACCATGGAAGCCAAATGAAATACTACTAATACAGCAAAAAGGTGAAAAAAAACCCAAACGGTGAATTATTAGATTTTTAAAGTTTCCCATTTTAGATGGTCATAATGGAAGGCAATTTTAAGTGAAAAATTACATCCTGTCCACCCATAAGCAACAGAAAATGCTTAAGTAAGTACCAGAAATTATACGGATTTCCAACAAAGGAATTCCCTATCACAAAATAAAACAGAAACTACATCCATCTGTGGAAAATGAAGTGCAAATGATTATATTAATTTACTACAAAATGAGTCCGATTTTTCTGAGTGTTGTATGACTTTTCTGAGTGTGGTATGACACGTCAAATTCAATATATGAATAATTCTTCATATTTTCAATTTCATGCGACAAGGCTTAGACACAGTAGCTCATCAAATCTACATTTTACCTTCAATGAAATATTTAGCACCATTGTAGCGATCGTTGGATATTTTAGCTGTGAGATAAAGGCCAGATGAATGTAAACAAGTTCTTGTGGAGAACTGCTGACCATACCTCAGTAACTTGTGTAGGATATTGGTGTCTTTGCCAACAGCTAGAAGATGTAGAGGTTTGTCCTAAACAAAGGAAATGAAATTTCACCTTTTAATTGGGATTTACTACCATTTATGAATATAGTAAATAAAATTCAAAATTTAAGTATCATTTTATAATGTTCAAATTAATGTAATAAAACTGATGCAATTTACCACTTTATTCTCACCTTACATCATTTAATCACTACCATTTCATTAAAGGTGAAAGTCCATTAAAGGTAGAAGCTCGCTCTTTATTTTTCAAATCAACATTTTCATAGAAAACATCCAGTAAACCATTATTCAATATTCAAACAATTTAACCTATGTACACCGTTCAATTATATTTAACTACAATAGCAAAGTAAAACACTCCAATATACCATACTCTATCTTATACCTTCACTGACCATAAAAATAAATTAAATGTAGAAGCTTCATATCTTGCTATATAAATGTGGCAGACTGGGACATCGGCCAAGATAGCTCAGTTGGTAGAGCATCCGCCTTCTTAGCGGAAGGTCCTGGGTTCGAGTCCCGGTCTGGCCAATGATTTTTCAACCTTCCTGCTACAGTTTGGAGGTTCCACCAACTCTCATCAGTTGGCAGAGGTTGTATGTCACTGTGAGAGGAGGACTTGGTGTGAGGTTTCGGGGAAACCTCAAATTGGCAGGGGAGGTGTGTGGCAGACTGGGACATCGGCCCAGATAGCTCAGTTGGTAGAGCATCCGCCTTGTTAGCGGAAGGTCCTGGGTTCGAGTCCCGGTCTGGCCAATGATTTTTCAACCTTCCTGCTACATAAATATGCAATTTATTTTTTGTCAAAATTAGTATTAACAAAGCAATAGTACTCAAACTCAAGTATTTGATGGCTTGACTCTATCCCTATCCAATGCATGTTTAATTTCACAATTGTTTAGGAAGGTAAAGCAATTTCATCCAGAGTGAAATGCAGGTCCTTTAGTGCATGTGATGAATTTTAATACAACTAAGTAGGCCCAAAATCATATATCAGAACTCATCACTATATGACATGTATTAGATGTACGGCTACTCGGACATATATAAATATCACCGATCTGATCCGATATTATTAGTAACTAGAAATACAATGACTGCATAACAAAAGCAATACCAAAAGTCTGCTTAGACTTACAAGCAGCAAATTACACAGAAACAAGATGTGTTTGTGAAACACAAATGCTCCCGGCAGCATCACAAAGTCCAAATATGGCAAATTTTGAAATGTAGCTCAAAGGTCACATTTAGGGTCACAAGGTCAATGACCTTTATGTAATATGAAAGCACTTTATTGGTGGAGTATGCATGCCATATATGAAGTCTATCTCTAATGGCTCAAAAGATATGGCGAAGGTTAAAGTTAAAAACTGACAGACAGACAAACAAACAAACCAACAGACAGATAGGTCCAAAACAATATTCCCCCAATCTTTCAATCCGGGGGCATAAAAATTACAAGGAACATGTATGAATAAACAAGAACCCCTAAAGACGGTATGGTTGGATTGCAAAACAAATTTGAAACAAGGTCAAGGTGACAAGGTCAAAAGTCATGGTATCAATTGAAAGCATTTGGCATAAAAGATCTATGTGTGAAGTATTAGAGCCTTAACCCTATTGACTCAAAAGATATAGCTAACCTTAAAGTTTCTTAAAAGAAGGTGAAAGTCAAATGTCAAGGTCACAAGGTCAAAAGTCATGGTATCAATTGAAAGCAATCATCATAAAGAACTTATGTGTGAAGTATGAATGCCCTATTCCTATTGATTAAAAAAATATAGCCAAAGTTAAACTTCCCTAAAAGTGGGTAAAAGTCAAAGTCAAGGTCAGTAGCTCCTGTCACAAGGAAACTATGTTTGAGGATTATGTTTATACTCCTCTTAGTTGCTGAGATTTTGCCTCATCTAGAAACTTAAACCAAAATATTGACGGACAGACAGACAGTCAGACGGGCAGACAGATGGATGGACAGACAGACAGATGGACATTGCCAAATTATGTACTAGAATTACTTTGCATTCCGGCCAAATAACCAATATATGGCAACTATAAAACTGAAACTTAAAACTTTGAACTCCAGGTAAATATTAAACTGAAAACTTATACTGCTGTATCAGGATCCATGAGTAAGCTGAGAAGCATGGCCAATTTCAGTTTGATGTATGTACCAGGTGGACATATATGAGCTGTTAAAATACATATATAATGTACAAAATATTAACTAGAGCAGTACTAACCGAACAAATACCCCCTGCGGCAACAAAGTAGAAACATGCAATAATTCATCCCATTAAATATCACTGGTATAAGTGTAATGGATGTCCCACTTACAAGCACATTATGAGGTATAATCAATGAAAACATGGTATTACCCATTCTGTCTATTGTGACCTTGACCTTTGACTTACGACTGCAGTTCAAGGTCATGACACACCCTTAGATCCAAAGCAACAATTCCCTGAAATATAATTGAAATCTGTGCACAGGGTGAGAAGTTATGGCCTGGACAAAGCTTTTCTTATTGTGTCTATTATGGCCTCGACCTTTGACCTATGACCTTGGTTCAAGGTCATGACACACCCCTGGATCCTAAGCAACAATTCTGTGAAATATTATTGAAATTTGTGCACAGGTGAAAAAATTAGGGCCCGGACAAGGTTTTACTTATTGTGCCTATTATAGCCTTGACCTTTGACCTATGGACTTGGTTTCAAGTCATGACAAATCCTTGAATGCTAAGCAACAATTCTGTGAAATATTATTGAAATCTGTGCACAGGGTGAGAAGTTATGGCCCGAACAAAGTTTTGATTATTGTGTCTATCATGACCTTGACCTTTGACCTTGGTTTAAGGTCATGACAAACCCTTGGATCCTAAGCAACAATTCTGTGACATGTTATTGAAATCTGTGCACATGGTGAAAAGTTATGGTGCGTACAAAGTTTTTCTTATTGTGTCTATTATCACCTTGACCTATGACCTTGGTTCAAGCTCATGACACACCCTTGGGTCATGTGCAACAATTTTTGTGAAATATTATCTAAATCCAACCATCCAATAAAAGATATGGCTAGGACACGATTTTAACCACCAAGTTCACAGTGACCTTGACCTTTGACCTATGACCTTGTGTCAAGATCATGACACACCCTTGGGTCATGGGCAACAATCCTGTGAAATATTATCTAAATCCATCCACCAAATAAGATATGGCCCGGACACGGTTTTTACAACCAAGTCCACAGTGATCTTGGCCTTTGACTTATGACCTAGGGTTAAGGTCATGACACACCCTTGGGTCATGGGCAACAATATTGTGAAATTTTATCTAAATCCATCCACCCAATAAAAAGATATGGCCCGGACACGAATCAGGACAGACAAGGTGATTCCTATATACCCCCAAAAACTTCCTTTGCAGGGGGTATAAATATACTGTAGTACATTTTATTTTAAAATGATTTATTTAATGGCATTTATTTGTATTATCTTTATGCTTATGAGAAGCTGATGTTTTTGTTATGATTCAGCATGAATTTCACATCGCTCTGTAACAAAGACATTTTTCTACATAATGATAAAGGCCATCAAGTGGCTGAAAATTTGTGTAACTGAGTGTTTGTGTTTTATAACTTATACTGGACTGCCCTTTGGAGGATTTTGAAGATTCTATTTCATTTAATTTTAGGCAATATACAAAACTGTTGTGTTCCATTAACATTGCTAAATACAAATTGGGTCATCAGTAGGTCGGTAATATATTATATATATATATTTTTAATTCTTTTTTCAAAATTGTTCAAATTTCTCACAAATGAAATTCAAATCATTGTATTTAACACGTGAAGTTTTGTGAAATAAGATCCTTGTATTTTACATGCTTTGCTGGACTCCCGCTTTGATGCAATACTTTAATCAGTTTGGTCGATGTGATAAAATGGGTAGGTCGAGTTAGCAGAAACACAACGGGGTTTTTTGCTTTAGCTTGCCGATGATATAAATTACAAATGAAAGAGAAATGACAACCCTAAATTAGAGAGCAGTACTGGATGTCCAAGGAATGCTTGTTTCACAAAGTGATGTTTTAAAAACCTCCTTGTAAAGTAATTTCAAACAACCTTATTAATAGTATATATGTACATGTACATTATGAAAGACCTATTACATATGAATGATGATCATATTGTATCGTACATGCAATGATTTGATGAAAATGTAAAGACATTATAATTCACCAGAAGTAATTACCAAACTAAAATACCAACAGATAAATTCATAAAATTCGAAATTTGGCAGTTTCCCTATTTTACCATTTTACCAAAATTTTTAAGACACTGAAACATAAAGAAGAAAAAAATAAAGTAAAAAATGGTATATTAATATTATAGAAACATATTGTACAAACCACCAAAGTAGTAAGCTAGAGTCAGTGGGAAACTCCATGCAAATGCTGCAGATCCTGTATGAATAAAATTCTCCAGTATCAACATGACAATACATGTCAAAATAACATTTAGCATAGAGTTTTCAAAACTTTAACATAATAACACAAATTCATATTAAATTGTTATGAAAATATACTTATATCAAGAAATCCCTGATCTGAGTCATATTGACAGCTTGTCAATATTCTGTCCTCAGTAGCAGATTTTAAGACAGTAAAAATCAACATCCCATCAGGCGAGGTCATTGTTGACGCTGCCACACAAAAGATCTTTCATTGCTTCTGATGGGTTCGTTACATTTGTGAGAGGCATCAGGCAGAAGCCATCACCATATATGTGAAATAATCTTGGTGTGAGGTGAAACAAGAAATTAATTATGCAAATGAGGCACTGAATTCCTGCACATCATATTTCTACATATGTAGATGTATATCACTGTTCTATTATTATTCATCAGATAAAAATCAATGTCATCAAAGTGAGGGAGATTCCTACAAATATTGCTGTTCATACAACAGTCAGACTGTCGTATACGAGTAATTGAAGATAATTCTGTTATAATCATTTTCAAACAGCACATGGGGCTAGAATGACTAATATAAACATAAAATTATTAAAATCTGTTACATAAAGAGTTAAACATACAGAAAATCTAAATGAAAACATTTTAACATAACTATAATTCAAGTGAATTCATTAATAAATACCTTCCCTCAAATCTCTAATTGATTCTGGTTCTTCGTCTGTGTTTTGTCCTATAGGAGAAACCTGATAAACATTCAGACAAAATTATTTATTCACAGTCTCAGTCCAGAGGCTTTTTTTCCTTCAAATCAGGTTCGTTATAAGGATCCTTCCCAATGGAAATTTCATTGAAATTTTCCAAAATTTGTCTAAATTTTTCCAAACATTGATCTTTTTGCATTATGCAAATGGGACAAAAACAAAAATTTCCCAAATGCAAAGGTACAGCCACCTCTGAAAAAAAAAACAACACTGCATTCTGAGAAAATCTTTAAGTCTTGGCCTCTTAAATACCCTGTATGTTTGTTGTTTTATGTCACTTCAAGTGTATTACACTTAGACAGTGACAACTGCGTAATGCTATTCAACAGAGCCAGCAAAAGAAACGAGGTCCTTCTATGTGCCAAAGTCTACCTTGATACAAGACCTTGGTTTTTAGGTCTCATAAGGAGAGGAGCTGCCAATAAGCTTGAATCCTGGGCCTTTCCAAGCATTTTAGCTACCCACTGACCTTCAACAAGTTTATACCCTACATAAAATTTATACATGGCCATGACCTCTCATAATTCAATGTAGTTTAATAATACAAATGCAGTCATACAATCAAAGTTGTCAGAAAAAAAAGCAGTTTTTATAGAATACTAAACACTTCATTACTTGTAAAGTATTGAATATCATCAAGGATGTTAATGAGAAAATATTTAATTCAGCATTATTTACTTACCACCATCATGTTAATGACCTACAAATACATGAAAACTTTAATACAATATAACTTTTGCACTGAGAAATACTGTGTGTATACTTATTTTAAAGCATCCTAATCTTAATAGAAAGAATTGAAAGTAGAAGTATGTGATTTATCGCTATCATCAGAAATTCATTCTACCCATAAATTATTTTTCATATCTTTGAATACAATTTTATTAGCGTGTTCATGAATTAACCAACAAAACACCTGCAGTAACTCTTTTTATATGAATATAAATCCTACTGAAATTAGTACATATACAGTGAGGTGCAGTCCTAACATAACATTATGTTAACGTCGCTTTAACGTGAAGTTTGCTTTCCTCGTGCGCTCAGGACTGCTGAGCACACGCGTTTGTGTTAACGCAGATTTCCTCGTGAACTAAATTTTGAGACCGTGTTAACGCGCTGGACTGCCGCGTTCACGCGCTTGGCTGCCGCGTGAACGTGCCTGACAGCCACGTTCGCTTGCTTACAACTTATATAGAGAAGGATTTAAAGGAGAATCGATATAATAATTAAATTAATGAAAAGAATAATAATGATGATAAGCATGGTATTCATATATTATGAAAAATAGCTAAATTACAAAAAAAAAATAATGTAAATCCATAAATAAGGAAAAATACATAAGTAAATTATAAATAAATAAACAAATAACAAATAAATACATAATTTTATTAATTAAAAATTAAAAATAAGATAGAATTAGAATGTAATTTTCCTAGAGTCTTTATCGTATAAACTGACGAAGTTTTTCATAAGTACCTGAGAGCATGTCTGCGCGGTGATTACCATTATTATATTACATATGAAACCCTTAATGCGGGGTGTCATTTCAACATCACATTTAATGCACGTATATATGGCGACATTTGCGGTAATTTAATTAGATTCCTTTTATTTCCTCCATCCGTACCACTGTAAAGAGAATTACAAATATAATCATGTGAACGCGCGACCGGACTGAGCGCACGCGGGAATAAATCGCGTTAACGCGAATTTCCTCCCGCGTTAACGCAAGGAGCGCACGCGCGTCCAGTCGAGCAGTCCCAGCAGGTGTGCTCAAGCAGTCCTCGTGACCGCTTTTCGCGTTAACGTGAATGTTACGTTAGGACTGCACCCATCTGTATTATATGATCTTATCCATGTCAATCAAGTGATGCACAAACTTACTGAACTGTATATTGATTCTATTAAATGTATTCATGAGGATTATTTATCTGCTGTTGATACTGATGTTCTAAATTAAAACCACATGACACAAAGCATAGTCAAGTTTTACTTTAGTAAGTGCACAGATAGAATATTTAAAAGAAGTGAGGGAGTTAGATTTCCAGAAACTTAACATATTTGTGAAATATATTAATGTTGCCATCTTTTCTCTTTGATGTATACATGTACATCAGAATCAAGATTGTGAGAATTCCATAGTTTTTAACTTAACCATTGGTGAAAAAATTGCAGACATTTTGACTGTCTCATCTCTACTGACTAATACATTTTTCAGATAAGATAAACTGCATATTATTTGATTTGTATCTTACCTCAATTGTTTGTACAATCTTATCTTGTTGTCTATCTGTTCTTATTATGCCAATACCTTGATATCGTTTTCCAATCTCTAATATTCTTGTCAAATCATCTATAAGCAAGATAAAACAGTAGAAAACAAATTCAGAGAAATGTGGTCCCCTACTTTCGGTGTTCTATCAGTAAAGGTGCAGTAACCTGTGACATATTGTCATGGTTGTGCATGTCTACATGTATCTGCAATTACTCAATGGGACACACATGCCAAATATGAAGGCCCCACGTCTTACGGTTAAAAAGTTACATCAAAGTAGGTTAAAGGTCACTGTTAAGGTCACATGATAAAAATTTTGGTACCAACGGAAATGTATTGCAATTAGGGACACACATGCCAAATATGAAGGCCCTACGTCTGACAGCTGAAAAGTGGTAGAAAAGTTACATTGAAGTAGGTCAAAAATCACGATCAAGGTCACATGAAAAAAATTCTGGTACCAACGAAAAGGTATTGCCATTAGGGACACACAACCCAAATATGAAGGCCCCATGTCTTACTGTTAAAAAGTTACATTGAAGTAGGTCAAAGGTCACGGTCAAGGTCACATAAAAAATTTTGACACCAACGGATAGGTATTACAATTATGGACACCCATGCCAAATATGAAGGCCCTATATCTTACGGTTAAAAAACGATGACCAAGGTTAAAGTTTTTGTGATGAGATTTAATGTCCCCGCACTTTCACAAAAAGCGCGGGCCAAAAAATCAACAGAGTTAATTAGAAGTGCAATCATTAGTAGGAAATTTTATTGAAAAACAAATCTTATTTTTTAATTATGATTAAACTTTACCTGAGTTTGTCAAACATCAGGGAAAAACTTGACATCAATTGCTGGGAAATTGAGATATCTCTCTAAATTCAGAGCAAAATGGATTGACATTTGAATTAAATGATTTAAACCATTTATTTTTAGTTTTCTTTTAGTTTATGATTTAAAGACCCCCTTGATATTACATACCTCTTACATGAACAGGAACAGCTTGATCTCTTACAGAACATCCAGATGCAAAGTAATCTGAATTGACCAGTTCACACATTACTTTGTCTGAAAATTAATAATTGTTATTATAAGTTAGTCATTCATTTTTTCACTCATTGATCACATTTAGTTCTGTAGTAAATTTTGTATTAATTACTCGTGTGGTTAATACCAACTTCTATAAATTTAATATGACAAGGATTAAATTAAACATTAAAATGTGACATTTTACATTTATTACAAAGATACCGAATTCAATTGATATTCCTGTTTTATGTTGTATAAATTGAGTGTACAAACCTGAAATAATTCTCTGAGATTTGACTTCTACTAACATCTCTCCACAGAAACTACATGGAAAATCATCTCTGTCAAAACATTATCAAAATTTTCATATATTTTAACTACGCAATTAGATTAGAAACTCATTTACAGATTAAATAAGAGTTATCTCCTCTTAGATCAAATTGTAATTATTGTTAAAAATCATAAATGGGATAATGTTTATGAAGTATGATGTACATCCTACAATGTATGTAATATTGTAATTTGTTATAAAATATCATAGGGTTACTATATTATATTCAAACACACCAGAAAAACATAAATATGTGAATTCAAAATATTTTATTTCAGACCTAGAGAAGAAAAAATTTACTTAAGTTTTCTTTTAATGTATTGTATTTTTATTTAGTTTTGAATGATATCTGGCAGAATGCAATAAACATACTAGAACAGTCAAATTAAATAAAATCAAAAACTTAATTCTCATTACAATGCCAAAAACAATTATAAGAGAAAATTTTTTTGGAAGAAAAAGCAATAACATTTTAAAACTGTGTCAAAACAAAAAACAACAAAACTTTTGGGTAAGCAACATAGAACAAGGATGGGCTGGATTATCCTGATAACATCTGTAATTATTTTTCTCCATCTTAATGCCAGGAGACAATATTTGATATTTGCATAAACCTCCCACTCTGGAAAGGTAGAGAGATAGTATCCCTTAACTAATCTAACACCTTTGACAGCTTATGGATAACACAAAAACTAAAAACATGTTCTTGTAAGTGTTATTTCATGGTATGTGTTGCTATGGTAACCTGATGATCTGCTTCTCTGAAGCTCCTGGTACATGAACTCTGATGAAGTGATTTCCTGTGTGTCCTTCACATTCCTCGGACTGACAGATATAACGAGTGCTTTGCCTGTAAATAGAAACAAAAGCCCTATTTTAAAAATTTCAAGTTGAATACGGTTGACTCTAAATAACTTAAATAAAATAGCCCTCATGTAAAAAAGCTCGAGTTTGAGTAAGGGATGTAACATATAAGAAAAGTACAACAGAGACTTTGAAATCAATTCATGAAAATTCAAGTTATCTATGTTCAACTTAACAGAGTCAGCTATATATTTTTACATTGTACAATTGTTCAACTATAGCACAAAAATTACAAAAATTCAGGATACATCCTAATAGTTTGGAGAAATTTCTAATATAATTTGGTTGGTTTAAACAAAAATATCCAGTCATATACTTCCAAAATGGCAAACAAGGGAAGTAATTCCAATTAAATTTCATGCTATAGAAAACTATCTATAGCCAGAAAATGACACTTACTTATCCCTGGTGCCCCATTTCATCACTGCCTAATGATTTATGTTTCCATTTATCATTCAGGAGTACCTTATTAATTACTTAGCAGATCTCATATGGTCTAGTCTATTGTTTGAATAGATTTGTTAACCTTATTCTTTGTCATCTTATTAGCTCAGATTTCGTGATAGTTGCGCAGAGTGTACCTAGTCTGTCCTTACGTGTATTTTGTAACTGCTGACATTCCAATGATAATTCCCTGGAAATGTACATAAGTATTCTGAAGGTGACATCTTGTAAGATCTTTGTATGTATGGACTTCATTACTGAAAAAAATGAAATCTGTTATACATTTTTCTTTACATCAGCAATAAAAATCTTCAAATTTTTTCAGTTTCTTTATTTCATTTTCTACATGACATTTCATAAAGCTTAACTATATACAACCACATAGTTACAAAGCGTTATGAATTTCTACGACTTTTTACATTTTAAAAGAGTTAATGTACTTCATAAAGAAAAAGATATTTTGTAAAGTCAAAGTGACTGACAGAGAGCCTTTAAGGTTTGTGATTGTAAAGAAATCAAGAGACTGTAAATTAAAGTTTATGTTATAATCAAGATAGTGTGTATTACCTGTAAGGTAGTCTTGGCAATGCTGTTAATCTGATCATTACAGAGATCTGAGGAAGAGATGGCGGGTCCTTTAGGAGGTTGAGAATGGTAATAGCCAGGTGTATTACCTAAATGGAACAGGAAAATTTGTAATAATCAGAAATAAAATTAATATCAGTCTTCGCGAAAAATAATGCCCCAATGCCTGAGGTTAACATATTTATTGCTCAATGCTGGGCTAGTAAAAGTTCTGGTATACAAAGCGCTACTAAAATATGTGTGTGGGCTAGTGGTTCAAAAAAGTGTTCCGTGAAGACTAATAAATCTAATGAAAAATATCTTTTTGAGAGGTTATTTGGTTATTTGATTATTTGGAAATTCTTAAATATCAGAAATCAATAATCCATGCTCAGTCATACAAAGTTCACTCTTGATGACATAAACTTGATGGGCGGATGAAAAAAAATTCGAGTTAAGTGAAGTTTATATTAAGGATGTACATTTATTTAGAAATGAAATTAGAATCGGGACTTTAAAATTAGTTTGTGTTAACAAGTAAATTTAAGTTATCATTGTTCAAGTAAACGAGAGTCAAGTGTAATTATTTACCTAACACTATAAATACACACAGTAAAAATTCTTAATATGTATGTACTAGTATGCAGACAAACCCAATACACATGTTCAACAAAGTGAATATAGAAATTAGCATGCATCTCATTGCTGGTTGAACTGAGGGTAAATCCATGTACAGGTATAATTTGAACATTTTACTACTTAGACAATATGCCTCACAAGGTAGATAAATCTGGTTTACATTGTGTGTAAAATTTGTACTCTCACGTGAATAGCATAAGAAACACAACAGTAGAGTGTGTGCACCTTCTTTATCTTATTTGGAGATCAAATATTAGAAACAAGTCACTGATCAATGATAATCAGTATGAACAGTATCACAATGAATGACATCAAGTAGATCAACACTTCTCATTAGCAATACTATTGTGACGTGTGGGTATTAGCCCCTATAGCTGAATGGAGTGAGCATCAGCCATCATAGCAGACGTTTCTGGGTTCGATTCCTGGGTCTGGCCACATCTTTTTTTCCTGCCCGTTAAATTTGGTGCCATGGTCAGCCCTAATGAGTTGCATGTTTGTTTGTTTATGCACTGTGAGGGTTACGAGTTTTGGGTTGTTATATATGCGTTTCGGTCTCCAGGGTTGGAAATCTCTGGTAGGAGAGAAGTATGACAGACGGGTATTTACCTGGATAGCTCAATGGTGGGAGCCTTTTCCTTGAGAGCAGAGGGTTCTGGGTTCGATTCCCCCGTCGGGCTACATCTCTTTCTCCTGCCTGTTACAATCTGAAGTACATTCTCCTATACACCTCATTTACTGACTTACCTTATATAAAAGTTCAAATCACACCTTTTTTCCAAATACAAATATTTCAAAATAGATTTATATGATACAAAGTGACTTCAGTGTCTCTAACTTTAGTTCACCTGTTGGAATAAAGTCCTTGCTTTAGTAAGTGATGTCATCAATAAGGAACCCAATGGAGCTGTAATTAGTAAAAATTCATATCTCTTACTTAAGTTAATTCACAGGGCTTTCGGCTCGTTGCCCCGCCTCAATTATACCAATACATACTTATTATATTGGTATAATTGAGATGGGGAGGGGGGGGGGGGAGCAACGAACCAATAAACCTGTGGTTCATCTTAATTATAAATTGCCCATTAAATTTACTAATATAATCTTAGAAAAATGCATATTGTAGGAAGTTAATGAAGTTTACATTTAAACAGAAATGAGACAATCTATTCAAATGAAGACATACTTAACAGTATGTTAACATTATAAAATATTTAATAGGGAAATTAAAAAAAAATATCAGTCTAAGGTTCAACATATTTAAACCACAGTTTTACATTATAATAAAGCATCCTTACCAGATAGCTCAAATACATCACTCAAGTTCACATGAATCCTGAAAGTGTAGACTAATACCTCAGCTTCCTGTAACCATAGAAACGCACTGTAAAAAGGTCATGCATTGAAAAAACAGAATCACTAACTGTAAAGCTGATGGACACACTTAAAGAGCTTGAACAATGAACTAGTTATATAAATACGACCTTGAGAAATAACCATCAGTTGGTGTCACTGAGGACTATATATTAATTTCATGATAGTTTTTACTTTTAATGAAGTTTCTAATTTTTATTATCATTGTTATTATAGTGTAATTCCTATAAATATATGTCTTACTTTCAACAAATTAAATCTTTCACAAATTTCTCTGATGTGGCTTAGATTTCCACTGACATCAAGATATTCACAAGCTGACTGAAGAAGGTCTAGCCTCTCCTCTAAATCATCCTCCATCAGGAATTCTATACTGATGAAAGCTACAACAAACCAACAATAATGACCTTAATCAAACTAGATCAAAATTCATTTATTTAGAATTAAACTATTTTTGTCTAGTTATACAGTGGATATGTGAAAGCAGGGCTCGAAATTAGCAGTCATCCTGTCGTCAAAAAGAATCTAAAATCTCTTTTGACAACCTAAAATTTCAGGAAATATAATGGACTCCTGGTCACCAAATTTTCTTCAAATTTCCCAATTTGATGACTCAAAATTTTTGCCAATTTCAAGCCCAGTCAAAGGGTGGAATATAAATCAGCCACATTGCTTTCCTGGATGGTAGTTGAGTACATAGTAACTTATTGCTTTAACCACTATTTAGGGGTGCAAGATTCCGAAATGCATGGATATATATCGTATCAGAAGGGTGTGACATGTCATAATCACATAATACATCGATACACAGATCAGAACATGCCAATCAGTGACTTGCATTCAATGCATTGCCAGTCTAGAATTGAGTTACTTTCCTGGTGACATTTTCAAGATTTACCTACTGTGAAAATGCGAAAATCTGAGCATTATATGTCATTTGGTAGTCAAGACAAAATCCTCACTGGGCATTGTACAATAAATTATAAAAGATATAGGTAGCTCTAATCTGACATCACCACAAGCAACATCAATATTGTACATAGATTATAGAACATAATTAAGGGAGAAAACACATGGCTAGTAGATGGTTACTAATTAACCAAAATGACAAACATTCAATAAGCCATGCAGTTCTGGATCACACAAGAACTAAAAAATCTCTCTTGTCAAAGAAAAGAGCTGAATATGAGAAATACATGTAGTAGGAATACCATGCAGTTTTACTCAGAAAGACCAATGTTATTGTAAATACCTGAATAATAAGATGCATGTTGAGTGTCAAGAAAAGCTACCATGACAACGTAAACAGAATTATTATACCCCGGTAAGTTATGGATAAGAACAAGAAACCCAAAAGACTTTGGAGTTTCTTCAACAAGAAAAAAAAATTGCATGCAGATCGAGTCCCACCCCTCAAGAAGGATGGTCTATAAATCCTAGTATCACAGCACTAAAGGAAAAACTGATATTGTAAATGAGCAGTTTACTTCTGTTCTTATCATGAAGGATCCCAGCAAACCTTGAAGACCAAGGCTAGGTCAATCTCTATATCCTGCTAGAAACAGTCGAAGCAATTTCCATTATAGTAAATAGGGTTTCCAAACTACTGCAACATCTTAACCCATATAAGGAAACCAGAACAGACAAGGATTCATCCCAGATTATAAAAGAGACCACTAAGTGGTCATCACTAGCCCTAAGTCTCTGTTTCCATGCAGGCATCTTGATCCAGAAGCAGACCAAGACATTACTGAAAGTCTATAAACAACACCCCTCTCTTTAACTTGAGAAAGGCAACAGGTCTGCAGTGCTGCAGGCAACTACCACTGTACGTCTCATTGGACTTGCATGATCTATCTAGCAAAGTACTACAACATGTCATAACATAAGCATTGTAGGCAAAAGGACAATCATTTGATTGTTGATAGGTATCTTAATGATTTCAACTTGGTTTCAGAAAACAATGATTGACCCGGCCAACTCTAAGGCACACACAGCATGTAGCACTACATGGACAAGACTTAATTTAATCTACCACCTCTACAGTGACATCCAGAATACCCAGGGGACTGTCTCTAAGGTCAAAGCATGCAGTTTTTGATGTACATCAATGACCTTTGATCCAATAGCATGTAAGTCAACAGCCAATGTTTGCCAAAGCAACTGCCTTAAGCTTAAATTCTATATAAACCAGAGAATCAAGAACCCAGTC
Source organism: Pteria penguin (assembly GCA_035048485.1). Taxonomy (NCBI): domain Eukaryota; kingdom Metazoa; phylum Mollusca; class Bivalvia; order Pterioida; family Pteriidae; genus Pteria; species Pteria penguin. The sequence goes on along the minus strand of CM068585.1, from coordinate 39,541,168 downwards.
TGTTGACCAATAATCCTTATAACAAGATAAAGACCAAATTCTGAAGTGGGAAAATAATAGGCTTATTGTGATTCAAACCAGTGATAAGTGCATGTGAGCTATATATACACGTACTAGACAGACCAAGTTCAAATCCAACCATCAGCTGCATGTGCATGCACTATCTATTTATGAACAGTAGACTCAATTATACAGTAACCTAAGACTGAACAAAGACAAGCCCAGGCATGCTTTGTAACCCAGGTGACTACCACTTAACCATGCAGTAATGTAACAGCCATGATCAACTACCTCAATTGGACAGTGCTAGCATATATTAATGGAAGGTCAAATTATCTGCGATAATAAATAAAGACTCATGCAGATTTACAGAATATTCTGAACAGGAAACAATTTGCATTTGGTAGATAATTATACCGACACACATCACCATTCACCAAGCTTATAACATTTAACATCTCCCCACAAGCAATCTGCATATGGAACCTGAGCTTTCCAGTACTATTGTAATTCATAGAACCTGGACAGTTTTCAAACTTTGACCAATAACCTTTGTCTGACAAATCTGACGAAGGGCATTTTTATCATTTGTCTTTATGCCCTAACGACAGATGATAAAAATGCCCTTCATCAGATGTGTCCGACTACAATACCCTAAGTCTAAGACCCAGCTTCAACTTGCGGGATCAGGCAGTATACATCCTGATTTTATCCTAGCTGTTTGAAACTGTTTTTATCCCAGCAGTGATCGGTATAGAGACGTGTTCCCATACAGCCCTGTTTTCCTCAAATTAGCTAGAGTTATCTCCCTCATTGGAGTACAACTCTCGGACTTTATCAATCAATGCTCATATAAAAGTGCTTGATTTAACTTAATTTTACGAAATAATCGCATCGTTTATCTATAATATGTTTTACAGAAATTTTTCAACTGATTGATTATATTTACTGATTAATTATGACGGAAGTCACGAAATCTACCCTGATAAATAGTTAATTTCTCAGAAATTTAATGAAGTTTACATGGTAGAGATGGAAAAAGTCCGAAACTTGTACTCCAACATGGCCGCTTATGCTAGTGGTGTGACATCACATGGGCAAACTCTATTGATGTTAAGAAGAAGAAGAAGATCATGATGATGATGATGATGAGATAGAATATGAGTTATGACTGCCATGAGAGAGAGAGAGAGAGAGAGAGAGAGAGAGAGAGAGAGAGAGAGAGAGAGAGAGAGAGAGAGAATCACCTTAACGCTTAAGTTAACAAACTTCAGAGAGCCGAAAATGAAACCAGCCTTTAATCTATACACCGTCGTATATAATTTCTATTGAAACGGTCGGCTCATACCTTCACCACCGTTTCAATAGAAATTACGTCGTATATTGACTCTATCACAGGCTATCAACTCCAGCGCTAGCTTCTTTAGCTTTCTTCTGTATAGCACAATACTGTTCAGTCTGTTGCGTCTTCTGCTCCTTCTTTCACTTTCACATGAAAACTCCTCTAGAATTTTGTCTGTTGCTGAACGCGTTTTCCATTCGGAATCCCTTTTGATGCTCTTCTGTGTTTGGAGTCTTCACGTTTGTAGTCGTTTTAGATTGGTTTTCCTTGTAATGTTCTTTGATTAAAAGGGGAAAAAAGTGAAAATGACCGAGGTGAGTTAGATTTTTAATTCCAAAACAATTGTAAGTAAGTGTGACATTAGCTTTTGGAGAAGTTTTCGAATTTACTCTGACTACTAGTCTTCGCTACAAGAAAGCAAATGAGTGCAACGCTATATCAATTCAATATTGCTAAAATGAATTGCTAAATATGATAGTGATCTGTATTGAAAGATATTTTTCTCCAATGCCATGCCACGAAATAAAATAATTTGTAGCCTTAATCATCTCATGGAAGGTAGTGGCTATGTACACGACCGTCGTGTATATAGTCTATCACAGTCTATATACACGACGATGATGTAAATAGCCTGGATGGATGTTTTTGTCTATATGCACGATGGGCGTGCGCCTTTTACGTAAATATATTTACATGTACACGATTGGTTTTTATTATCCTAATTTTATTCATGTTTTAGTTGTTTCATAAAAACGGGGAATCACTTATCATCATGCGGAAATCTTTTGGATTCTTCCTGATACCAACGAAATGAAAAGTGCTATGTCGTTTACTAGTCCATTCGAGTATAACTCGACTTTTGTAATTTGATTTCTTGATATGAAATTGAATCATAGAAATTGTATAATAAATATAAATATTGATTTGAATTATGAATTGATAAGAAATAAACAGAAGTGTCCAACCCCAAAAATGCCCAAATATTACATTTTTTGGGTAAAATTTTCGGATGCCGGGGGTGGGGCAGACCCCTGGTAACCCCCCCCCTTCTGTATCCGCGCATGATATATATATATATATATAATGTTGTTGGCTATTTGCACGATCGTCGTGTGTATAGACCATATATGATGTTGTTGGCGATTTGCACGATCGTCGTGTATATAGACTGTATACTTTTTGGTAGGCTATTTGCACGATCGTCGTGTATATAGACCATATATGATGCTGTTGGCTATTTGCACGATCGTCGTGTATATAGACTTTATACGTTTTGGTTGGCTATTTGCACGATCGTCGTGCATACAGAGACAATATTGGCTAGTTGCACGCGGATGGTATGGTCTTTCTTCAAGCTCATTCAAGTTTCTCTTTTCTTCTTTCCACCTTGTAAATCTAAATATAATTTTGTGAGCTTCGGTAAGTCTCGGACGTTTTACCATAACCAACTTCTTCTTCTTCGTTGTCGTCTTCCATAAATCCCTCTTATCATACCAAGGACTTAAAATTAACAACTTGAAACTTCATAATATACTTATTATGGTTATTTTTTATCATAATGTATTAATGTGTGAATAATATTTGCTCTAGTTTTGTTATTCGCAAGACCGTCGTGTATATAGAATATTTCCGCGGTTTTAGCTATTCGCACGATCATCGTGCATATAGAAATTCTGTATGCAGTGGCTATATACACGACCGTCGTGTATATAGCCGGTAGTGGCTATATACAAGACGGTCGTGTATATAGCATCGGCCCTCATGGAAATGCTGAAAACACCGGGTAAATACCGAAAAACACCAATGGATGTAAGAAAAACAACACATTTACGTTAAATACAGATGTTATACATACTCTCACAGATTATTATGCAAGTAGGTCGCATTTTGATGAAGTTACGGGAATATTTCTCAAAGGGGTTGCTCCGAAATACCAAACTCTACCAAACTTTTAAGTTTTTTCGCTTTTAAATGCAATTTCTAGGTGTTTCAAACATGTTTTATAGTCCATGCAGTCACTATCCATAGATTTTACCTGAAAATTTTACACTTTGAAGTCTCTTTCATGAATGAAGATGAATAAAAGGATTAATGTACGCACGACAGCACACCACCATATTGAATCAGGAACGTTATTGGCTTATGTACGGGAAAACTTTCAATTTATGTTTCCTTTCCAGAATTTGCACTTAGAAAAATAGATATTCAGAAAATTTAAGAATATAACATACTGTTTGCCAGCAGTGGTTAAAATGATAAGGAATACATGTAAATTATTAACAGTTTTTCTTTTAGTTTCATCAGATTCCACTCTGATTTAGAAACAACGGCAAACAACCTCTAAATCTGTAATAGTTGAAGAATGTACTAGATTATGTAACAGTATTAAGAAAAAAAAATCTTAAAAGCGAAAATGCAATACAGCTAGCATTCCTGTACCTAAGCCATTATCGTTCCTGATTCAATATGGCGGCATGTTGTCGTACGTAATTCCTTTATTTGTCTTCATTCATGAATGGGACCTCAAAGTGTAAAATTTTCATGTAAAATCTATGGATAGTGCCCATATGGACTATAAACATGTTTGAAACACCTAGAAATTGCATTTAAAAGCGAAAACATGTAAAAGTTTGGTAGTGTTTGGAAGAGTTTGGTATCTAGGAGCACTGTTCTCAAAGGTATCCAGCGATCCCACATTTAAACACCATTTTTATTTTACTACATATACATGAACATGAACTCGTATCACAGGTACCGGTACAGTTAGTGATATGTCATTGTCGTTTATTATACAGTGCTAGTAGTTGGCCGCCAACCACACAGACAATTTACCTTTGAAATTAAAATAATTTATCATAACTCCCTCAAATATCATCCAGTGTGATTGAAACTTGGAATATTATTGTAAAATTGTCCAATCTTTCAGAAAATGTAAGATAATTTAACATCCATTGGTGTTTTTAGTACATTTTATGGTGTTATCGGTAAATACCTGGTGTTTTCGGCATTTCCATGGACCAATCATCTCTGAGTCTGACTTTGATTAAGCCTAGTAATATTTATAAACCATCAGGTTGGGTCCAAAGTCAATGCCAGTGGAGCTACAATAACCCAATCAGGCTATTTTTTCTTGTACTGGATATATCTAGCGGTGAATCGAAACACTGCAACGCCACCCAAACACCGTAACGGCAGGGTAAACACCAAAACGGCATTTTATAATAGCCCATATTGCATAAAACAACTTTTTCGTGTTAACCATATACGTCACATTATACAATGGCAAAGTTGTATGCTAATTTGATACATAATTGACACAGTTATGACATTTTCTTTTTCCTGCCATTATCGTGAACAAATAAAATGTAAAAAAAAATAGTTGTTCTTCATTTATTCAAATGTTAGTTGTATACCTCATTACATGTTCAACACTGTGAAACTTATGACAACTATCATCATTTGGACAGTTCTGGATATTATATTGTAGGTGGAGGCTATTCCATTCCAGTGAACTGAATTGCATCCTTGTGATATGCAGTCTGTAAACAAAATGATATCAAAATAAATCGGAATAGAGATAAACAATGTCCAAATCCTAAACTCGGCGTAATCTCTGAACTGCCCAAATGATAAAATATAATATATAAAACAAAAAAATTCAGAAAAAAAATTAAGTTTATTTTAAAAGTTGATATTGAATTTTTTCAGCATTTTCAATGTCATTAAGCCTGTATAAAATAGAAATTGACTTATAAGTCATTATAATGAGGTTATAAGTGCTGTTTCGGTGTTTACCATGCTGTTTGGGTGCATTTCAGTGTTTCTTCTCACCCTATATCTAGCACATCCCGATCTGACCATAGACCATGGTGGATATACGTATCAGATCAAAAACCGATCAGGCTAATATACATATACCCTGATGAGGATATACATTCTATAGCTAGATCAGTTTTTGGACCCCCACCAGATCATCTAATGATCTGTCATCACACCAGGACTGTCAGCGTCTTGAAGTTGTAGCACCTGGCGAACATGTGTTTACTGGTTGATAAATTTTTATCTTTGCATCAAACCCTTCTAAAAAAAAGTGGAGATCGAGGGTCTCTTTGTCATATATGCCTTTTTTTCTTGGTCAGTATGCTGTCTCATGAGTAAAGGACACTAAATGGAGTGGACTTGAACAAGGGACCTCAAGGCCAAGAGCCAAACATGCTACAATTAACATGTATGAATTGCAATGTGCCACCTCCAAACAGCGAGGTTTTTTTTCAATTCCGGTCCATTATAGGGACCTTTCCCAATGGAAATTTCATTCATATTTCCCAAAATTTGTGTAAATTTTTCCCAAGCATTGTTCTTTTACTGCTATTTTTATATCTTTTATTTGCATTAATAAATACATGTATACAAACAAGACAAACAATTCCAAAATTAAAAGGTACAGGCTCCTTTGAAAAAAAATTGAAAAAAAAAACAGTGCAAAAAATGTAGTAAACACAGATCCACCTTGATACAAATAAACAATATACAAGTTTTGAGATACTGATCTGAACCAAAATTTTTGAATTCTATGCACTTCTTGTGTTAAAGGTAAGACATGTTTACATGAGCACATAAAAACTAAAAATTTACTGTCCAGATTTGTACTTTAAAACTGACGTATAGAGCAATAGCAGCTGTGTTGTACTACAAAGAATCCTGTGGTAAACATTGAATGCATGTATATGCACATCTGTGTGTTAAACATGATAACGAAGGCATGTTAAGAGTCTTACATGTAATATGTAAGGCAAGGGTGGCAACTTTTTGACAAAATGTATATAATTTGATTTCTTGCATTCGGAGAACAAATCTTGTTTAAGTTTGGTATATTGAAACCTATCAAAAACAGTGTAGATTACACTGGCATTTCACTAAAAGTTTCAGTCGTTAGAACATTTGAGTAGGAGGAAGATATTTTCAACTCCTGTCTGGAAATAGATTCCTTAAATTTGGATATGTTTTTTACGCGTGTACATCCATTATCGGACATACTGGGCAAAACAATTTGACATACCGGTATAAGGCAGAAAGAAAATAAATGAAGTATGATTATTCGAAAATTTTTGTTATAGTCAAATATACATGTACATGTACATATATGTATTTCTCAAATACACTTGAAAAAGAAAAAATGCAATATTGATTTTATGTACAGGTATGAACAGGTTCAAGCTGTATATACATTTATTTGCTTGTACACTTAGGCTACATGTATATAGTTTTTTTGAATTGGAGACATCATGCATTTGATGGTCTTTCATACACATGTAACGTACATAATTAAAATCATTAGATACAATCCAATGTATATATGTATATTACTCATTACCCTTGATGACTTCTTTGTTATGCATTTTATGTTTCATAATTGCAGGAGGTACAGAAGCACTCTGTGCATACTTTGGTCTTTCGTTCCCTCAAAAGAACTCATGACATGTTCATTTCAGAACAGGGGATTCCCCCACCCAGAGATACGAAAAGGTAAAATTTAATATTTGTTTTAGACTTGGATCGTTTCAAATATTAGTTTAGACATGTATACCTACTGCGGTTTTTTTATTCCCCGTTTTTCGCAAAAGCATGGGGACACTAAATCTCATTCATCTGTCCATCTGTCTCAAAAACTTTAACTTTTCAACCGTAAGTCGTAGGGCCTTCATGTGAGGTGCAAAATTGATTGAATGTTGTTTTATGTCACTCCTCGATTATTTCACGTATATGGTGACGGCATCTGCCTGGTGCATTGCATAGAAATTTTGATTTTGCAGCGGACCCACCCAAAGCAGTGAAGGGTCTTTAAGTGGCATGACATGGGACCTCGGTTTTCTTTGTCTCATGAGAAAGACAGAACATTATTGTGCCTTTGGAGGAAATCAGTTTCAGGACCTTTCAGTCACCTCATCCTGTAGAGTAAAATTTGAAACGTTGATAATGAATTCATGAATGAGTGTTGCCTGTGATTGCCGTTCTTAGTATCCTTAAAATACATGTACTTATGTATAGGCTTAGTAATGAGTTAGGGAACAAAAGAGAGAACCAACCAAGTTCCCCAAAATTTGAATCCTGCAGAAATAAGTACATACAGTGCACATTTTACAAAACATGGTTTTACCTTGATTGCCATAACAAACATATAATTACACACAAGAAGACCTATTAAAACAATTTCATATTTTCAGTAATGGTTTTTTGACCATAAAAAATTGTAACTAAGAAATTCAGCAGACTGATTGTACATTGAAACTGTATGGAGTTTTCTATAAAATTCCAGCTTGAGCTTCAATACTGAAAGTAATATGTTCAACGTAGATAAATAAAGGTATACAGGCATACCAATATACGTAGGCATTTGAAAATAAGAAAATAGTCTACTCAATAACAAAAGAGTCACAAATGTAACCAGTCCATAAGTAACTTTCATCTCGCATATTGCTCTTGTATGAATCAAAGTTTTAATTGCAATAAACAAACATTTTTAAAAGCTCCATATTATTAATTATCAGAAAACAAAGAAACCTTCAAATTGTCCTGTTCATGACTCTTTTCTTTATTCTAGCGAAGAGTTGAGAAGAAAAGTGAAAATCATCGATGAATATGGATTGGTGAAAGATTTACCTAAAGAGGGACAGAAGAAAAAACAGTCTGATGTCATACAGCCCTACTCTGACCAGAACTGGCAATGTAACAATAAATACTATATATACCAAATGTGAAATAATGATTTTGAGAAAAAGAACTTTGTATACCCTAGTTATTGTATGCTAATCTTCCGACTAATTAGATTCCTTTTCCAATTTTCTTTTTAATATTCTAATGCATAGCAAGAAATTTATCGAGTTAACCCTTAGATTGTGAAAAGTAAAGCCTTAACCTTAAATCTTTGTCAAACATCCACAGATTGAATACCGATAGGTACAAATGTGTGTGAATTAAACAGACGTAAAATTGTGAAAAGCATATAACAATAAATTTTTTTGAATAACATATTAAATTATCATGTGATAACTTCTGGATTTGTTATAAAATAGACTGTTTTGAATATAAATCTAGATATTTTCATTCTATAACTACAATGTTTATAAACATACTATTGATTTTTTCTACAGCAACATACAGAAATCCCACAATAAAAGGCACACATCCATATCCATCAGGACCAGGTAAGGAAGTTCAGTATCTTTAACAGTTTGAAGTGATACTGAAACATAGGTATGATCCAGGTTTGTCATCTCCGAATACAATATGCTTCTTTTGTTGAACTGTACAGAAGACAATGGCATTCATATTCCATGAACGGTACAATAGCATTACTGTTATAGGTGTCGCTTGTACACCAGTAGTGATGTACAGTTATGTCACATCACTTCAAAATATGAGAAGATGAGGTTAGGAGAGTTCCTCATATTGTCAATGTACAAGCCTGATATCTCCTCGAAGGGGTACCAGTATTTATGAGAAAAGTCAAACTGGGTATCACAAAGTATCATTTTTATATATAAACCAGCATGCACTACTGGGTCCAAAAACCCCTGAGAATCCCGTTTTTCACTGCAAAACTCTGCAACACCCTGAAAAACACTGAAGTCTGCCTGAAAAACACTGAAAAACTCTGACAGCCCTGATAAACACTGAAAAACTCTGAAGTCTACCCTGAAAAACTCTGAAAAACACTGACGACCCTGAAAAAACTCTGCAAAACTCTGAAAAACTCTGACGCCACTGAAAAACTCTGCAAAACTCTGAAAAACTCTGAAAAACACTGACACCTGCTGCGATGCCCTCCGGCCGTGCGATCGCGGCCTCGCGTACTTCTATACGGTCCCTTCTATAAGCCCTATTAGCATTAATGTATATAAAATGTTATGCGTTGTGAATTAGAAAAAAAAAAAGGAAGAGAAAATAAATAAAACATATCTCGCATTTTTGTACGGTGTTTTGAAGTGAAATTATTTTAACGAATCTCTAAATTTAATTTTACTGATGCATTATTCAAAACCAAACAAACCGAGCAGAGGCGTATTACAATACAAAGGCTTTTCTTACCGAGATTTATATATACATTTGTATTTCCAAATGAAAATGTATGTACATATATTCCTAGTAAATATCACTGTTTCATAGTGAAGAAAAAATAAAAATATATATATATAATAAAGAAGCTCCAGAACTATAAATTAGTGAATAAATAATAAATTATTGAATAATAAATAAAAAAGTGAATAAATAAATAAATAAATAAATAAATAAATAAATAAATAAATAAATAATATTTGAATGTGACCAGTACCTATAAATTTTATACGAAAAGCGAATTTAATACACCAGTACTGACAGCAAATCGACCACAAAGAAAATCGCTTGTCATTCATTTTAAATAACACAATGCATTCTATTCCAATTACGTTTCAAAATTTTTAGAGCCTTTACCCATATATTTTCATGTGACGACCTTTAGGTTTAAACACCCCCCCCCCCCCCCCCACCCCTTCTCACACACACACGCACGCAATACTTTTTTCTCTATCAATACTTTTCACACAAAATTAAGACACACAAATTTAACCTTTCTTCTTATTATAACAGCGTAATATAACAAAGTTCAGAGCACAATAACTTTCTTTAAACTGAAAATTTTACGTGTCTACGTGTTGCTCTTTTCATTCGAATGACATACGTAAATTTTGTCCTATAAAATATTTCAGTGATTAAATATTTTCTCGGTATTCAATAATGTTGCTTGAAATAGCATCAAATAAGTTTCAATATATCAGTGTAACGTATCTGCCGCTTGTTATATCACTACCTACTTAATCTACATCATGTTACTCTATACAATAAAATGATTTTATCTAACAGCACCCCCGCCCTTTTCAGTGGGAGACTGTGCCCTCCCCCCCACTTTTCTTTCAAAAATTTCTAGATACGCCCGCCTATGACGTATTGTAACAATGTATCCAGTAAGGGTCATGTATAGCAATGCAAATACAAGGGCGCTCGCCTAACAGCACCGCCCCCCTTTTCAATGGGAGACTGTTGCCCTCCCCCACCCCTTTTTTCTTTCAAAAATTTCTAGATCCGCCTATGAACAGTATCTCCCTTATTTCGTATTGTAACAATGTATCCAAATACAAGGGCGCTCGCCCTGTTGACTGGGATATAGAAAGTCTTACATAAAAATATCCTGTCCTGTCAAAACTAGCAAAGTATTTGACCTTTATTTTCAAAATGACATATAAATTCAAGTAAACGGTGTCATATTTAGAGCAGATACCTCGATCTGCACCAACCTATGGATCCAAATCGTAAATTGTCGAGTAGGATGTTTAAATCATATAGTATATTTAAATTGAGACCATACACTCACCCCCCCCCCCCACACACACACACACACACACACACACACACGCCCCTTCTCTCCCTTATATATATATATAATATATATACATGACCCTTACTGGATATATATAATACTAGAATATCTTCATTAGAAAGTAACGGCACACGCATGGAATCTGAAATTGCTTTATTTTAATCCGACATGTGCATGTCTTTGTTTTTTACCTTTATTCTACATGTCATCAGTACTCTATTACGTAATAAACATCCGGTTGTTTAAACCCGATAAATATCGGTCGTAATCTCATATAGTTTGTTACCTATCATGCTGTAAATTGGGAATCGTAATTAACAGTACCTTGATATGTATGAGGGGACAAAACATATTTAGTAACAGGTTGAAACATATCCAGTTGATACATTTCAATGTTAATTTTGTGTTATTGGCAAAATTAAAGTGTCATTTTAACAGCGACTTATAAAGTTTAGGACAAAAACTGATTTTCAATCTTCAGAAGTGAAATAATTTGTTTTACACACGATCATTTATTTATTTTTATGTTATAAACTAAACTATATCAATTATTTAAGTTCAATTTCTTCCGCATTTCCTCTGATAATAGCAATTCTTATAGAATACATGCGAAATGTGAGATTTTAAAAGCTGTGATATAAAGTGCTATTCTGTTCCATTAATTTACATACGGATTAAATAAGTAGCTGCGTTACGACCTGTAGCGAGAAGGAAATACGCATACCCAAAGCCATGCTCGTTCACTCAAGTTGGACACTGTTTAAAAAAAAAAAAAAAGGGGGGGGGTACAATTAAATTTACGCAACTTCACAGCGTTTTATCGGTGAATGGCCGCTAATTTATGAAGAATGCAATATTGATTTATCAATATTAATCTTGAATGCCTTTAAACTCGAAAGAGAGTGGGGAGCGGCCTTAAGGTCGTAACATAACGATATTTGGGTGGATTCTTTACACAGATTGGAAAAGATGTAAAAATAAACATCAATCATTATGTGTTATTAAAATGAAATTGATAAGGATATATAGAATTAATTATTTCTTTTTTTTTCTGTATTTATTTATCTATTTACAATTAAAACTATGCGTTTTTTCTGTAAACTTCGTCTGTCGATTTTAAAAAAATCTTATAATTTTTATTAAATTTATTTTGATGTATTTTTTTTTCGTACGGAAAAGTTTAATGTTTCTTATTATAAATAAATAGATGAATTAATAATTAAATAAATAGATAAATAATAAATAAATATGAAAATAAATAAATAAATAAATGAAGTCCGCCGAGGAAGGCCGCTGGCCGAAATGTTACAGTACGGAAAAATAGTGCTTTTATTATAAATAAAAAAATAAATAAATAAATAAATAAATAAATAAATAAATAAATTTTTAAATGTCTTGTTCTATATTTTGTACTTATTTCCCCCTCCCTTAATGCACCTCTATGAAACAACGATGTTAAGTAACATGCTACTGCTGTAGTTACACTATTTGTTCCTTTGTTTGTTTGTTTGTTTCATTCTTCTTTCTTTCTTTAAGTCGATCAATAAAACAAGTGACATCGCACTGGAAAGTCCTGTGTCAATAAAATTGTTTTTGCTAAGTACGTAATTCATGCGATTTATAAAACTGCAAATGTAAAGATCATCTTACAAACGTAAGTCAGAATAGGAACAATATCTTGGTAATTTTATCTATAAAAACGTTAAAATAAGTCCTTGACAAATGGTAAAAAGATGCGGTCTTTTTTTCTTATTCCCCGCATATAAATTCATCACATTTAATACTTATTAAAGGTCATATATAGATAACAGCGAACCATTTCAAGGGCTTATATTATAAAAGGGACCGTATAGAAGTACGCGAGGCCGCGATCGCACGGCCGGAGGGCATCGCAGCGGGTGTCAGTGTTTTTCAGGGTTTTTCAGAGTTTTGCAGAGTTTTTCAGTGGCGTCAGAGTTTTTCAGAGTTTTGCAGAGTTTTTCAGGGTCGTCAGTGTTTTTCAGAGTTTTTCAGGGTAGACTTCAGAGTTTTTCAGTGTTTATCAGGGCTGTCAGAGTTTTTCAGTGTTTTTCAGGCAGACTTCAGTGTTTTTCAGAGTTTTTCAGGGTGTTGCAGAGTTTTGCAGTGAAAAACGGGATTCTCAGGGGTTTTTGGACCCAGTAGTGATGTCCAATGCCAATTGAGGGATTTCCAGATCCAACTTTAACCACGTCATTACGTGATTTCATTATGACGTCACAATTAAATTGATGTTTGATGGGCCATTTATTTATGATGTCATAATGAAAAAGGGTGCCAAAAGATGCGATTTCAGACATATGGCGATCAGTCAATTCTCCAAGAACTGCTCGGCTGTTGAATTCATGGAATTAGAATTAGCACATGATGTCCTGGTTTCATCTTCCATTAAAACCAAGAATATAACACTTGTTCCATAAATACCCAGTTGCAAAGTGTAAGAAAACTAAATTTCTACATGTTCCCTATGGGATCCTATGGGTTACAAGTGTACAGCAGGTTCACACCAGTCGTTGAATAATTGTGTTCACTTACCATAAAACTCTTGAATGTACAGAGCATCTGCATTACTGTAGCATGAATCAAACCGTACACATTTGCTGTGTTTATATTAATATTCTGCTTGTATTTCAAATGATTGAGTGAAGTCATTGTCAGACCGATCGACATCTTTTTGAACACATCATTTGTGAATTCTGTAATTAATAGCATAAGGGTATTTTAATGGCTTACATTTTACCCAAACTTAAGATTTTGTTTAAAAATCTCAGGACCTAACTGTTCATCAAAATGTTCAAAAGCCAGAATTTCAAACGACCAATCTTGGATTCTTACCTGAAACTACTTGATTGCTTGTTTAGCTCTCTGACCAATAAGCAACACACCATATGTTTCTGTACGCTACATTGTACATTCATCATATTGCTATTAATTTCCAGAGACTTTAATACATGCATTATTGAAATCGTTTGTTTGTGTTTTTTTTAACTACACAATAGGAGTTCAGTTGACAGACGGAACAATGATGCAGTCAGATCCTAGCCAAACAGAGTCAATGGAAATGATGTTATATGAACAAAATAGGTAATTATAAACATAGGTAAAAAGAAGAAAACCATATGATAGAATAAAACTTTCTTTAAAACTTTTTCCTATCTATCAGTTTCACTGAAACTTGCACAGTAGTTAGCCTTTACATAGATACACATTATGACACAGTTTTGAATGAATTCTTCCAACTTGAAGGATAATTTTTGACAACAACACAATATGAGGTATTTTGAACTCATTCTGGCATGCTCTGAATTGATGTCAAAATATTTCAGATTTTCATGGAAACTGATAACAAAGTGTTAGATCAGTAAATGAAAACTTTTGAAGGATATATGCAATAATTAAAGGGCATCATCATATTCATTTTTTGCTTAGTCCTTGTAAAATAAACTTATTCCTTAGTTGACGTAATAAAAATAACTAATTATTAAGTCCCTCAAAAGATCATTTACTATCCATCTGTAAGAAATTCTAATGTTTGATATTTCAAAAAACTGTGGAATGTTTTTTCAGTATAACATCTTTCTTCTATATCTGTTTAAATATAATTTAACCTACGGTTGCTAAGTTATTCAAAGTTGAATTTCCTAAATATCCCAAATCTTTCTCTAAAACATGCTTGAAAAATGTGCATAAGCGTATATGTTTTAGATAAGATTATTGGATATTGTTTTACGTCACTCCACGGTTATTTGACGTATATGGTGAACGCATCTGCCTGATGCATTGCATAGAAATTTCTACCTTTGCAACGGACCCACCCAAAACAGTGAGGGATCTTTTACATGCCATGCAGACCGTAACAGGGGACCTCTGTTTTTACTGTCTCATCTGAAAGACAGAATGTCGGTGTGCCCAGGGCGGGAATTGAACCAGGAACCTCCAGGTCACGAGCCTCATCCGCTAGGCCACACCGGCTTTTTTGGATATGATCATTGGCAACGGTTGTTATGTAAACGACATAGATCTAGATCTGAAATATGCTTGAAAAGCGCCCATACGCGTAAACGTTTTAAACACTTTTCAGAATTACGTCCCCTTAGATCTCTACTACTACCTTAATTGCATTGGATTTCTTGGAAAGATAGGAAGTCATAACCAATTTCTGTGTTACGTTTTCCCAGAGAACAAAATTTTATTTCACCGCTATGAACTGTAGTTTCAAACATAAATCATCAATTTTTCCTTTTGTTTGAGCACTATTTGCCCAGGTGCCATCTGAGAATCAGATCTGTCATTTTAAAAATCTGTCATAATGATATCATTTACTTGATTTCTATGCTTAAGCCCAAGTGAAATATTTTGTGATACTGCATCTGTGAGAAGATTCCGTTTGCTGGATGTGGCGCCGATGATCTGGGTTCAATTCCCAGGTTGCGCCACTATGTTTAAGAGGTTGGTCACCTCCTGCTCCTATGTCGCGATATAACTGAAAAATTGTTGAAAGCGACGTAAAACGCCAATCAACCAACCAACCGGTTGCTGGAAATAACATAAAACTCCAACTAATTAGATAAACTAGGTTATACTACATCTCAGATGTATCCTATAAATAATATAAATCATGTTATGGTGTTATGTTCAATAATTACAGGGCTATGGAAACACCTTCAGGTGCTAGTGTACAGGAAATCAGACACAACGCTGGAGCACCTGAGAGAGTAGACCCCTCTAGTGTAAGTGATGGTACTCATAAATGGTGTAATTTGTCCTTTGGTCCTTCATAATTACTATCAAATACAGAAATTGTACGTTAATGCTCTCATGATTTTAGTAAACTTGTACTTAAAAGAAAAACATTATCGTAGCTTAGTAAATCTTGTCACATGACCGTTGAGACTCCTGAAGAAAGTCTGATGTAGAACTCAAGCTGCATTGGTTAGATACGCAAACAAATGCAGAAATCGATGTCTAGAACATGCTAAGTCTTACGAATTAGTCAAAATAAATAAAGATATATGACCCACCCTGTCAAAAATTTGGATTAATTTCAAACAGGTTAGTGAAGAATATACATGTATTGTACGAGTGATATAAATGTATTTTAGATTTGAGAGTTTGACATATGGACAGGTATTTTTTAAATATTTGGCAAGCCTTTTTTTTTCTTATTAAAGTTGACATAATGTTTATTATCACAATGACTAAAACAAGATGTGGTACAACAGTGGACTCTTGTGATCAGAATGTCTCAGATTCTAGTAAAATTAATCTCAGCATGCTTACAAGAACCTTAGGTTTTGATATAAAAAGTACGTCATCATCTGGTCCAAATCTGAGTTATACCCAGGTAGTACCATTATACTAGAAAGTTAATACTTCAGAGAATGGCTTAAAAAAATTTATCAAAAGTATAGAGAAGAATTTTTATATTTTGAGTGTGTTTCAGGCTCTGGTGACAATCGGGCAGCAACAAGCACTAGTACCGAAAAAAGCACCCACAATGCCAAAACCATCATGGCATCCACCCTGGAAACTATATAGGGTAAGATTTCTTATTTGTAAGTGAAGCCCAGATTTAATGTTCCAAACAAATTCTCAATACTTTGGTACCAGCAAACAATATATGAAAGTGATAATACATAAGGTGTGTTAAGAAAGTATAGTAGTTATTTCACCTTTTTGGTTTAGAAAATGATTTCTCTTTTAGATAAGGAAAGAAAACCCGATTTAAAATATGACACATGCCATTTTAAGTATATGTCAAGTTATCAGTATATTATAAAGTGATATTTGATAAACGGCATTCTTTGTCCTAAATAGGTAATCAGTGGACATTTAGGGTGGGTAAGATGTATAGCTGTAGAACCAGCTAATGAATGGTTTGTAACAGGAGCTGGTGACAGAGTTATTAAGGTAAGTCTAAGAAAAATAACTGCATTTTGTTCGTTTGTCTTTTGGCACATGGCACATGGCGCATCAAAGATCCCTCACTGCTTCAGGAACATGCTTTACGGAAGTCTAGATTTCTGTGTGATGCACCGAGCAGATGCCATCACCATATAAGTTGAAAATCTTGGTATCGTAAAACAAGAAACCCACAAACAAACCAACAAAGGTGACATAGCAGTGGAATACATGCTTAAGAAATTTTGCTGTTTTAGTCTGTTTATCCATCTACTATCATTTTCAAGCTTGATTGTGCATTTTGAAATTCAAGAGATAGAGACTTTGTGTGTTGTATCAATTCTCTACTAGAGAATCAGACTTGGAACTGATCTTGACATTACATTGATTTGAGTCTGAAATAATAAATAAGACTTTATCAGTAATTATGCCCCTGGATCAATAGATTGGGACATATTTTTTTTGTCATGTCTGTCTGTTTGTTTGTCTGTCTGTTGTCAACTTAAACCTTCGCCATAACTTTTGAGCCATGAGATAGAGACTTCGTATTTGGCATGCATACTCCACTAATAAAGCCCTTGCAAATCACACCCAAAGTCATTGACCTCATTTATTTATTCATTATTGTTAGATATATATTTAACAATATTATATTTAGCACATTTCTTTTACTTTAGATCTGGGACTTAGCCAGTGGAACTTTAAAGTTATCATTGACCGGTCATGTGAGTACGGTCCGAGGTGTAGTGGTCAGTCCCAGGCAGCCATATCTCTTCTCATGTGGTGAAGACAAAATGGTCAGATGTTGGGATTTAGAGTACAATAAGGTCAGTGTGTACATTTTATGTATTATCATTGTCAGGAAAACAATGAATTTGTAATTGTAACTAAATGTTTTGCTGGAATTCTTTTGCCGAAAAATCAAATCAATTATTAAATGGCTTCTTTTTGAATTTGAAAACAATATCAATATTGATCAATTACATGTTTAAGTGTAATTAGATTGAATTTCAAATTTTCAGACAATTCGTCATTATCATGGTCATTTGAGTGCTTGCTACGATATAGATCTCCATCCCACTATTGATGTACTGCTAACGTGTGGACGGGATGGCACAGCCAGAGTGTGGGATATCAGAACCAAAGCTGCCGTCCACACCTTGACTGGTCATAATAATACAGTGGCTCAAGTAAGGTGTCAGTCAGCTGAGCCTCAGGTCAGTAGATACAGAGAGGGCTTCCGCCTATTGATTGGTCAATATTAATGTAGTGCTAGGTAAACAACAAATTTGATATTCTGAATTTGTGAAATCTGTATTTTATTCATATTATCATTAAATTTACGAGAAAAGATTACAGGGGACTTTCGATGACACAGAATTGAAGGGCTCTTATATAAGAGTTCAAGTTAAGCAGTTTAAGTTAAGTTCTAAAAATTTAGAATCGGGGACTTCAAAATTAGCTTGTGGTGACCAAAATTTTTGAGTTATCGATGTTCCAGTTAGCACTATATACTGTATTATTTGATTCAGTTTAAGCATATTAAAGCATGTTACATTACCCATACAGGTAATCACAGGAAGCCATGACTGTACGATACGACTGTGGGACCTGGCTGCTGGTCGGTCAAGGGTGACCCTTACTAATCACAAGAAATCAGTACGAGCTCTAGCACTTCATCCCAAACAGTAAGTTCCCCAGAAGTTTTAATAATGCAGAATTTTTATTTAAAGGAATGTTTCATCCAGTCCATAGTAGCCTTTTTGATTGATCTTCATTAACACCCCCCCTTTCATTACCCCCCACAAACAAAGATTATATAATATGCACAGGAATACAGCGTAGCAGGATTACTTTGTCTATCTGTCTGTCCAAAAAATAGATAGCAGGTGACACATCTTCCTTCAAACACTAGTCTTTTAATTACAGTCACCACCAATGCATCCACAGGAGTTTAAGATTTCTCAATTGTTGTTTTATCGTCCATCCATCTAGCCTTTGTCAAAGGATTTTTAAATTGTTCTATTGACCTAGGATAATAATACATTATAAATTAGATATCCATAGTTCAGGAAGCATATTCAGAAATTTTAGTGTGGACAGGTCAAAAGTTAAATTCAGAACGATGAAATAACTCGTTCACTTTCATGTATAACATACAGTGATAAAAACATAAGCAAGCATCCACTGCATACAATTACATGTAATATGAATGTCTGTGTACCAAAGAACTTGTATATTTATGTCACATCATTAGCTCAGCATAGTTAAATATATGCAGATGCAATATTTCAATGGAGTCAAATTGATGGACATGATTCACCCTTACAGGGTTCGTAAAAGAACGTGACATTCAATCTATTTTTGATTGTTCTATCTATGACGTCATAAACGAATGCGTTGTTTGTCGGAGTTTTGTCGGACCTCTGATGATGTCATCACAATGTAAAATTGCGTTTTGTCACAATACAGAATTTTGATACATTACCACAATTCACTCCCTTTGGTGTGTTTTGTCTGATTCTTGTTTTAGATATTTGCTATTATATGTTGACAGCATCTGCCTTATATAATGCACAGAAGTACGACACTGAAGAACCACGGGCGAAGCTCAAACCCAGAACCTTTCAGTCAGGACATGAGCACTTAACTGTCTAAGCTTTGCCAGTTCGGTCACAATCCAGAATTTTGCTAAATTTTCAAATTCAAGAGTTGAGCAAAATCCTTGAAAGCGTTTCCCTGACTTCGAATACATGTGTTTGTAAATCCTAAAATCAAACATAATTTAATTAAAATGTTCCTACAATTTTAGATACACATTTGCATCAGCATCGCCAGATAATATCAAACAGTGGAAATTCCCTGATGGTAACTTCATACAGAATATGTCGGGTCACAATGCTATCATCAATGCTTTGGCATGTAATGCAGATGGGGTGTTAGCTTCTGGAGGTATGGTAACATCTTAAATACTTTATTTTCATGGGTTCCAATTTTCATGGTGTTAACAAACCGCTTTATTTTCCAGGTTTCCAAATTTCGTGGTTTTCACAAAACAAATGCATATTAGTGCAAAATAATAGCAGATCTGAATTACATGTAATTAATTTTTATTTCATTGCCCTGATTAATTCATTTCATCAAAAATGCCTGTTAAATTACCTTTGCCTGGGTCACTGTTTATTTATTAAAGACTTATCCGCTCTGAATATTCCCTACATACATGCATGAATGACCTCCAGTGGTTGATGGCCAGGTATAAGTTAGCCGCAAGTTGTGCTATATGAATGATAGGGCCACAATTCCTTACATTGCACAAACTTGCAATTTTGGTAAATGGAATGGCTGGCAAGATTCTATGCATTTTGGCATCAGATGGAGCAAATATCTAACATGTATAAACATTAAGCAAACAATCGGCAAAAATAACTTACCCCCCATTTGTTGTCTGAAGGCTCCATATACATTTTTTTCCCAACTTGTGTCAAATTTGCCGGTTTGTTTACATGTAGTCTGATTCAACCACACGTTTGATTCTGCTTCTGAGATGCATTTAGGCAGAATTACAAAAGAATTGCAAGTTATGATTGGTGTGTGGAACAATTTTTAAAGTGATTACAAATGTACTACAGCATAAACACTGTTTGAAATGTGTTGAATTCTTTTTATTCTAACTAATTTGCTATTGAATTTCTTCCCGTAGAACTAAAAACAATATAATATACAACAGAAGATTCTTCAAGTACCTCTCAAAAACTTAAGATATGAATCACTAAGATTTGAAATTCTTCAGGGATCCATACTTTGTTGTTTATACCTTTGTATATTTGGGGGGGGGGGAGTTTTAAACTAGGCAGATTGGTAAACTAGGATTCAATATACAGATCACTGATTTCTATTTTTTGATATTGACTACTATATGGTTAAACAAGGGCAGCCTCTTCTTCTGGAATTCAAAGAAATTTTCAGACCTCTTTTTACATGCAATGGTTTATCTATCTCTCCCTCAGCCGATAATGGGTCAATGTATATGTGGGATTGGAGAACAGGATACAACTTCCAGAGGATCCAAGCTGCAGTCCAGCCAGGTTCTATAGACTCCGAATCTGGAATTTTTGCTATGACCTTTGACAACAGTGGCAGTCGCTTACTGACTGCCGAGGCAGACAAAACTATCAAAATTTACAAAGAAGACGATACCGCAGTAAGTATCATTTCAATTAAGACCATTCTTATATTTTCATATGAAAGTATTTGAAATTTTATACGTTTGAGAAAACAAACCAGTATTTGTTAAATTAATCATATATTACGTAATTTAAAGTTGAAACGTACATCAGGTTTCCATCAATGTTTTTATTGTACCGGTATATTACTTTATACAAGTGTTCAAAATATATCACAAGTCGGTCTCTGAATCACACATTTTTCAGTTACACATTGGACTATGGGATGGCACTGGGTCAAAAGCTGGGACCACCTCAAATTTGCTTTCAGTAGAAACATATTTGGGCCAAAAAAAACTCCCAAAAAAGACTTTTCATTTCACAGAGTTTGATAAACACATGTATTTTATGTTAAATGCTTTCCTCAGGATACAAGTGATAAAAATGTAGGCTGTATTTTGTAATGGTTTACTTACAATTTATTTACTATTTCAGACGGAGGAAACTCACCCTGTTAATTGGCGGCCAGATATTGTGAAAAAGAAAAGGTATTGAGCATGCCGAGTATCATCATAGTGGAATACTGAAAACACCGAGTCGGTAGAGGAGGAAAAAACTTTTCGCTTTGCTAGATTTAATGTAACAAGATCTGGATACATAGACATTGACCAAGAGCAGACCAGCAAATACAACAAATATTAGTTACGGACTGAAGAATTTTTACATTGACCATGTATTTAAGATTTTGTTATAGACAGTAATCTTAAAAGAGATCAAAGTGAAAAATATCATGTGCATCATCACTTGCTACATAGCATACCATAGTTCACTATACATACATCTATTTGCTTTAATTAAACATTGGTATAATGTATGTCTTCTGTCTATGTGTTGATGAATGTCCATATTTTGAAATCTTAATCAGTTGGATGAATTTTGACTCGTTGCCCCAAGAAACAGTACATATACGATGTATTAATGCATGTATATGGGTTTTTTCATCATTTTTCAAACTTTCTTTCTGTTATTCTGTTATTTCATGAAGATGGGTCAACATGTCATGCCATACTGTTCTAATGCCAAATTTTCAATATCAAGAAAATTGATTTTGAATACTGTTGTTTTCCTCAATATGCTTCCTGGGATAAAAAGGTACGGTAATATAAGAAAAGATGTGCAATCAAAAGACAGATTTATTAATCTATGGAACTCAATTTTTATCAATGAAATTGGTAGTTAGAACAGTTTGGTTCTCAGAGGACTTCATATCCTTCCATCCTGCAAGCAAATTGTTTTTTGTAAATCTTGACTGAATTCAACAAGTGTCTGACTGCCTGTCCGATGCTAGAAGTATTTGCATCTTAAGGCATCTGATAAGACGTGCCCAGAACGATTTATTCGATCTAACTTTTTATAGGGGTCCAATTAAATTTGGTGTAAATGCAGAGCACACTGAGTTAATCTGCATAAAGGGAGACAATACTGATGTGATAAATTTTATGGGTGTTACAACTTTTCCAGTTTAGAATAAAATAAATACAATGCATTTGCAATTCAGTTCTTCCTTCAAGGATAGATTACTATTAACACAAAATATAAAGGGTTATGAGGAAAAGATTCATTGATCATACTTGCATGACTTTAGAGAATAGTTGTTTGACAAATATCAGCACTCACTCTTTGTTATGTAGCACACAAGATCAGCACACTGTCATGACATCTCCTCTGACATATTATCAAATATGAGGCACACTTGGTCAATCCTGAATAAATAGGCTTGAAACAAAGCATTCAGGGTTGACAAATTTTACAACTGAACCCTCTCTGATAACAACAATGATAATGAGAAAATAAAAGTAATTCATATTACATTCATTGTTTCAAATTTTTATTCTATACATACAAAGTTACAAACTTTCAAGAAATGATGCCTTTTTATTCTTGTGCTATTTATTTGAATTGATGAATCACAATGGTAAATCTAGTTGTACAAAAAATAGATTGTTCTGGTATAAAGATGGGAGGGGGTGTTTCAGTCCATTGGAAAAATATGTGGACAAAAGTCTAGACAACACTTAGTATTCTTAAAACAGAAGAAAATCCCCTGTATCGTTTAGTGTCACTGTGTTGGTAATTCCAACTTTATGTTGTTACTCAATTAATGCATGTTTAACATGAAATTAGAACAAACATTAACCACTAGTCATGTATAGTGAGTATAATGTATAAATAACAATAATATCATCACAATTTAACATCTAATATCAAAAGTATAAAATACATTTTATCAATATGTACAACATAATGTGGAACTCTGCAGCAGATTGGATTTTTTTTTTATTTACACTCGTTCCTTCAATAATTTTCATGTACTCTTTATGTTCAGTCTGCCAGTCTCTTTCTGGGATGAGACAGTTTTTTGATTGACATCACACAATGATACCAATAAAAAAACAGACATGTCAATGAAAAAAGGGCTGATTGGTCAAACTAAAATACCCTTTGTGTCCGTTAGATAGTAGAGGAATTCTGAAAGTATTACAGTCAAATAGCATATAAAATATATATGAACTGATTCCATTTAGTACACCTGTCCACCTGCAGCTCCTTGGAGTAGATATTCTGCTCTTCAGGGTCTGTTAATAAGAAACAGGTATATTTAGTAAATTTCATAACTTCAGAAAATCATTAACAAAGCATACTTAACATACGATTTTGCTGAATATGTGAAAGACCTTTGCTGTCTAGAATAAAATGTGCTTTGCATCAAGTCATATAAAGCAATAAATGAATGGATTACATTGCCATAGTTTGATGTACGGATTATACATTTACGTGATGTCAGGAGGAGTTTACAATTAGCTTGATAATGTTTAATTGTTCTTTATTTCATTAACAAATTACTATAAACTTGACTTTTGTAACATATGACGGGAACTCTCTGAAATAATAGTGCAGAGCTAGAAGTCATGCATGCAGTTAAAGCCAGTAATGTCACTCTTTTATAAAGAAAAAAAACACCAAAGACAGAAAGATCTGGAATTAGAAATATCAAATCTTAAAAACTTATCTAATACAAATCAAGCTTATCTTCTCTGAGACCATTAAATTACATATAAATACATGTATTGAGATGAAAATTTGACGGCCAGACAGGGATTCAAACCCTAGACCCTACATCACAGAGCCCTACATCGACTGAGTTCACATCTTGATAACGGAATGATCTCCATGATGTCCCAGTGATCCATATAAACATATGTATGCAGTGTAATGTGATGTTCAACTTTACTACTACCTTCCCATAATTCTTCCCATTATTCTATATACATGTATTCACTTTATCAGGACCCCGGTTCATAAGCGGGTGCCCTATAGTAATCACTTTGTCTATCTATCCATCTGTCCATCTGTCTGTCAGCAAAAACTTTAACATTGGCCATATCTAATACTCTGTCACTGGTAGAGCTTTCATATTTGGCATATGTGTTCCTTATGACAAGACCTTTCCATTGGTACTAAAATTTTTTATCATGTGGCCTTGATGGTAACCTCTGACATGCACTTCAAGATTGACCATAACTGTAGAACCATTAGAAGTAGGGCTTTCATATTTGGCATCTCTATTCCTTATGACAAGACCTTTGTGATGGTACCAAATTAAGGTCAAGGTCATGGTGACAGGCATCCTGCGGAGCCCCTCTAACTTTGTGATATCGTTAAATATCTCATTATATAATTTCATATCTCACTGGATATAACTATTTTATCTCGCCTGACATTATGTTGAATATCACCTGTAATTATTCTGAATCTCACCTGAAATTACTCTGCAATTCTTTCTAATGGGTTGGTGTACTGGATGTGTCAAACTTGGATTGTATGAGACGAAGAACTTCTTGTATTTTGGGGTTGTCTTTGTGATGTGCTATAGATGCAGGATTTTCTTCTATCTCTTTGAAGATAGAAGCTACTTCTGTGTCCTACACAAAAGTGACAACAAATATAAATCTCTCACTGTTAAGAAGTTAAAAAATTATGGGGAAAGTTGAAGTTAAAAACATACGAACAAAAAGACAGACAGGTCAAAAATAGTGTAATCCCAATCTACCAATCTGGGGGCATAAAAATCTGCCATGGTAAGTTTTATTATTGTAATAATGTCATCGCATACAAGGACTTTGTACACTATATGTAAATCATGTGTGTGATGGAAAAAATCAGTCAAGTGTATAATATACCATGCACCGTATAAGCAATTAAGCAATATTAAAGCATATTCAAGAATTTTCCTAAAGTTTTTTTGGTGATTAGTTCTTGAAGATTATAAGATATAAATTATCAAACATATTAAACCAAACTCTAAAACATTCTCGTTGTGTCAGGCCTTGAATGTATACTGGTCAAGAAGGAAAATCCCACTGTTTCATTAAAATAGTACTAATTATGAACAAATTTTGAAAAGTCCATTGGTATACAGTCTTAATAGATCTTGTTCCTTCAAGTTGTGTGTTTAGATTTACTTGAAATAGTCAATAAGTCACAAAAATAGTGATTGTTCAGATATACTGCATATCCTGATTTACCTATAATCTTGACTAGTGGACCTTAAAATTATTCTCATCAAACTATGCGAAATGACAATTTATATGAGCATGACTACACTTTGATCTATCTTTTGACTATGTACATGTTTAAATTATATACATGTACTTTGAAATTCTTTACTTACTGCATACAATTTTCTGATTCTTTCATCATTTACAAAATCTTCTAGGGTAGGGCCTTGTGGATCCACGCCTTCAGGTGGATGGTTCCCATTCCCACCTTGGGCACCTTCAATGCAATATCACTAAATGTACTAATATGCATATATAATTTATATAATCGAGAAGACTGTGAATTGGGTATGTCATTATAGTAATTTTAAGATGCATGCATGCATTGCTTTTTATTGTAAATAGATGGATTAAGTAACAGAAGAAGCATTATGTATATAACTCGTTTTCTTTTAATATCTATATCCTGCATTTTCTCACACTTCCATATGTAAACCGAGTCTAAGCATAGCTAGATCAGATATAGGCACTTGACTTAAGACCAACAGGTCCCCAGTTAGAGTCCTATCAGCTGCAAGTAGCCTAATTGTGTTTCAAAGGGGACAATACAAACCGAGGTACTGACGCATCACAGTTACTGTAGATGTGGCGTGTAAATTATAAAGATCTCTCCTCACTTTGAGTGGTTATGTCCATTGTGTATCAAGTCTGAATTAATTCTGTGTAATGCATCAGGCAGATGCTATCACCACATATATGCAATATAATCTCAATATGATGGTGTGATGTACCAAAAGATGAATCAAAGAAAATCTAAATAAACTTTTATTGTACAGTAAGGTCTGTAAAAGGCCTTGGATGTGGGATAAAAGAAGAACTCTGCTCTGGTTTTGGAAGGCAAATTTGTAGCTTAAATTCTATAGCCCTGTCATGTCGATATGGGTTCTAATGTCAGAATAAATGAACTTGGGCATAATTTAAGTAATTTGTCAAAGATTGGTTTATTCTAACTAAACACTGACCGCCACTATATATAGATCTAGAGGAGATGACCCTACTGTAGTGTGAGTGTATATATGGTACTAAAAATCTACTCTACTTCTTTGGGCACCCAGCAGTAACTTAAACTTTAACAATAAACAAAAGACTAAATGATGTGCAAGTCTAGATCTGTTACAGTACAGTATAAAATAATGTAATATTATAAATTATATAATTATAATTAAGAGTAGAATGATGTGAAATATTCAATTTCACCCTGTGGTCCACCCACACAGCTAAATATTTAATGATCAGATAAATGTGAGAAAAGAATGAATAACAGTGTGGCTGGGTGAATTTTTGAAACTGTAGTTTGTCTAGTAAGTCTATTTCTTTTATAAACTCTTACCAAACACCTGTCTATCGCTCATATCAGAATATCTTCCTTATGTAAACCGAAAGTAAAACCGTCACTGGCTATAAATAGATTCGGAAATTTTTCTTTGTGTACATGGAAACGAGGTATTATGTCATCTGTATCGGATCAGTGGCGGAGCCTTTCGAAGATTGGGGCACTAGTGGCACGGGTTTGTTACCCTCGATGCGACCCCCACTTTTCGTAGTCCTGTCAGTTGCAAGCGGCCGCATTTTTCCAATAAGAAGTGTACTCAAAACTTGAGCGTTATACTTCATGTGGCAGTCAATGATAAACGTCTCACATGGCAATATGTAGTTACGACTGCAACAGAAGAGCTAGTTTAAATTGTCCTGTCTACTGGTCTAGTTGCATTTCAAAAGAGACAATGCAAATCGAGGTATTAACAGTAGATGAGGTGATCTGCTAATGACAGAGAGGTCCCGGGTTCGACTCCCGCCGAGGGCGCACCGGTGTTCTGTGTTTCGGATGAAACAGAAAAAACCGATCTCCTGTGTCACGGTAGGCGTGGCACATTTAAGATCCCTCACTATATTTTGGGTGGGTCCGTTACAAAGGTATAAACTTCCACGTTACGTATCAGGCAGATGCTAACACCATATACGTGAAATAGTCATGGAGTGACGTAAAACAATTAATCATACTTTCTGAACGTATTATGATAGCTAACTTTTTCTACCGCAAATATTGAAATAAAGCAGAAATTTTAATTTATCATTATCATCATCACTTCACTTCGGGCATGCTCTTTAATTATCAACAGGTGGGACACATCCCTCTAGAGAGAGATATTCCCTGTTTAGAGAGATATTTCATTAGCATTTAAAAATTGTCTCTCTAAAGAGGGATTTTTTTTCCAAATTAATGCATGAGTTCCTTAATACTAAAAATCAAAGTTTTGGAATTTTGATTTGAAAATTAAAAGCACACATCTTTACTATGTCCTAAACAATATTTGTGAAGAATGTTTGGAATTTCTATCAACCGTTTTTGCGTTTTTAGCTGCAGAAGTTTTATATCATCAAACTCGAAAATGGTACATCCTACATGTCAACATCATTTACAAACATTGATCAGTATGTGCGGTAGATGTGCGATTTTAAGTTTCAGGTCGAAATTATAACTTTTGTTATAACTTTGGATTTTCTTGGGGTGGGTGGTGGGCATTCGCAGCGAATGAGTTTGGCTACAGGTGACGCTTACTAGGCAGCGGGCGTTTGATCCTTCATCGTTCGATGAACTGTATTTCCCTTTACCATTTTAAACTGTTTTATTGGCTGAATTTTATTTCTTTTGTTCTGTAATTTGTTGTATTCAACAGCGTAATGTTAAATTAATAAAGAAACACTTTACAAAATTTTAAAAAAATCTACATGTACATGTAAATATACATGTAGGCCTAAATATATTTTATAATTTGTAATAGTTAAATAAGGAAAGAAAAATTCTGCTAAACCTATCTTATGCATCTGAGTGTTGTGTTATACATTGCCAATAATTTTACATTCCAAAGCAAGAAGTAGTGTGAAATGCATATGCTACAATTCTATTTGAAATGAAAGAATCAAATCAAATGTCTTGTCAAAATAACATCTGGTTTCACACAGGTATACTTGCGTGGTAACAAAAGACTGCACGTCAACGGCAGAAGAAAACATTCAGATTAAATCTTGTCATTACAGATGAAGTGTATGTAAACTCAGAGAGTAAGAGAGAGAGTTCCCCCTTACACAGAAATCAAACTCCAGGTGGTGTTTATATTGGTGACAGAATATTTTTAAAAGTGATTTCTCTATTCGCACTCTGATGAAAATTAATTTAACATCGATGTTCAGATGCGTTATCCATTAATTAAAATTAATACTTTTGTACATAAAAGTTATCTATTTAAAACGTTTTATTGTTTTTAACCCGTTTATTACACGAAAGTAACATTTGAATTGAGCACCTCTATCCACCCTTTACAAAAGTATCCATGCAGTAGGGGATTTAAATGTGGACAAAGGGGATGTTCAAACCCCTTTCCCCTCCTTCCTTAAGCAAGATAACTGAGAAAAGAAAGGAAAAAAGAGAGACTACTATCTATCTTCTGTAATTGTCTATGCAACAGACTGGTATGAACCCGAAAATCGTACATCTACTACACTTATCCGGGTCATTTTGGCTTAGGTTAGGGCTTCAACCCCAACCCACTTTCCTGACTGAAATGCATATATGGTAGGTCAAAATATTATCTATACATGCTTCTGTACTGTCCACCAGATGCAATGTACGTGAAACAAGACAAGAGATGATAGTGGATTGTTAGAAAATCGGATTTATCTGACCATCTCAGCAGTATGACAAAATCCACTACAGGTTCAACCAGAATAACAAGGTATAGAAAACACTTACAACATTACAAAATGTTTCGATTAGCAATTGTTGAATTGAGAAGTTTATATGAAAAAAGAGTATCATTTGAAGCTTCCTTTATATTTCAATATTTCAAAATAAAAAGAGCCCCCCCCCCCCCCCACACACACACACACACAATCAAAGTAAAAAAAACCCACAAAAATATACCTGGCCTCACTGTGGCTTTTCATTTTCAAAATTTGTTTTTGTTTGAACTTAACCTCAGTCCGCAGATAATGTGCTTGCTGAAAATACTTTAACACCGGATATGAAAAATGCTGACCCATTAAATAAATTTCAATATTTGTTATATATCGGGGTAGCCAAAACACTTACATACATGACTCCAGTCATTGATACCTAAAAGCGGAAGGTTCTTGTTTGATTCCCTGGACTGTCCAAAATTTTTCATAATCTTTTGCATAATGAAAGAGAAAACAAATACTAATACAAAATACTAAAAACATGAAATAGAAAAATTTAAGCAAAATAAAACAATGGGAGGAGGGATTAAATATGATGCAAGAAACTCATGTATGAAGATGGTACGGCCTGATTGCAAAGCCGACATTTTGAGAAAAGTGTAAGTGACACTGACTTTTGTTTCAACTGAAATTAAAATGCATATCGAACTTCTCTAGCATGTGAGGTATCGGGTCTGTGGTCCTTATGAGGTATGTAAATTTTGCTTCATACTGACGGACGTACGTACGAACATTATCAAAATATCATCTATAGTGGACTATTGCTTTACAATCCGGCCAAAAATAAAATAGAATTTATTTATCTATATAATGTATTGCAGGGAATTGGATAAGATAGAACGTGAAATAAAACTGTTCCATACAAGGCGTAGCTTCAATATTTCGCCCTTGCCACGCGTTGTTTCTATCCGATGTTTATAGCTTCCCATTACATACACTTAAACAACTGATAGAAACAGCGGGTGGGGAGGCCGAAATATTAAGGCTATACAAGGTTCAGCTTTGCTAGCCAAACGGTCGAATCTCCTCTCTCTCTCTCTCTCTCTCTCTCTCTCTCTTACACACACACACAGACAGACACACATCTGCAAAGCTAAAACAGAAGTTTGAATCTGATGAATGCATGTGCTACTGACCCAGTCAAAAACCTTCTACTCGCAACTGAGGCCGTACGGTCCATTTAACATTATGCACATATTGTTCGTCCATGCAGACTCGATGTCCCTTGTATAAAGTGTCGCTATTATTCTTCAGCCATATTCAGCGATATCGTCTCAATAAATGAATTTCTGTCGTATGTTATGTAAAATAGACACACACCAAAGGTGTAGCTGCACCTTAAGAAGTGGAGAGGAAGGGGGAGTTGGTTCAATAAAAGATTAATTTTGAGGCTAGGGGCCTGTTAGCTGCAGGGCTATCACAGATAATGTGCTCTATGCAACTATGCAACTTAAGCTGAAAAGTGGGGCAGTACAAGCATAATTATCCTCCCCCCTTTGAAAAGAGGGCAATGCCCCTTCCCCCTATTTGCTACCTTTTTCCTACGCCCTTGCATGCGTACACACACACACAAATATATACATAACTATATACAAATCATTTACTAGTATTTTTTAAATAATGTGTCAATTTCAAGTTTCAATAATAACTCGAAACCCCTTACGACATTTATTACCCAAGTTTCAAGATATTCTTCTGTAATATAATTATTTTTATACTAATTTATTTATACATTTACATGTATTTATTTATTTCTTTATTTATTCATTCATTTATTTATTTATTTATTTATCTATTTATTTATTTATTTATTTATTTACTTATATATATATATATATATATATATATATATATATATATATATATATATATATATATATATATATATATATCTTTATTTAGTGCACCATAACACATTTCGACATTCAAAATCTCTTCAGTGATGCTTAAGGGTGAAACGGTGGAAAACCAAATCATAGATATTTGAAGAGCAAAACAAATACCGAACTGACTTACGGGTAGGAACCAAACAACCATTGTAAGAATTATGTATGGAGGAAATACTTTTTGTTTTAGAATAAATTACTCATAATTTTCATAGCTAATTTGAAGTATACATTTTGGGTCAGTGCGGAAGTACTAAACAATGGCCTGTGTGTAAACGCCTTGACAAGTCAGTGACAGCCCTTGAAATCTTCTAAATGATGTAATTTGTAATAATGAAGGATGGCTCTTTTATGTATGTGTGGATTAATGGATGGGTGGATGCATGAATTGGTGGATGCATGGATTGGTGGATGGATGGATGCATGGATGATCCATTTATGTATGTGTGGCTGGCTGGGTGGATGAATGGATGGATGTGTGGGTGGATGGATGACTCGTGCGGATGGATGGATGGATGGATGGAGGGGTGGATGGATAGATGACTCATGTATGTATGTGAGGCTGGATGATTGGAGAATTTTTTATCTCTACTTCATAAATCACAAGTAAATATAACACGAATAAATTCTAAGATATGTAAAAATTTTGAAATAATTGTAGTTTAAATATACATGTTTCTCAGGTTAATTTTCATAATAATAAATTTCCTTTTAGTACTCTATGTAAATTATCACGAAAACGGGTTCTGAACCAGAGGCGGTTCCAGTGGAAAGGGAGGGAGGGGGTGTTTTGGGGACTGGAATCACATAAAAGTACTTGTGGATATCCAGGAAATGGTATTTTATTGATTTTATTCCAAATTGTATCATATATATAGTGTGGAAACACTTTCTCAGAAATAGCTGAATCCGCCTGTGATGACACTACAAATAGGGTCAATTCCATATAACAATAACAAAATTCACCTGTAAGAAATTGTTTGGGGCAAAGCGCTTCGTTTTTAGTCATTTTTTCTGTCTTCGTTTTTCTTTCTTCGTTTTTTTTTTTTAAAGGGGGGGGGATTAGTTTTGTTATTTTTGGTGTTTTGTTTGTTTGTTTGCTTGTATTTCTTTGGGGATTTTGTTTTTGGGGTTTTTTTTGGGGGGGGGGGGGCTGTTATGTTTATTATTGTTATTATTATACTAAATTTGGAAATAATATACAACAGATACTAGATACTGTAAAGCGATTTAATAGTTAAAAAAAAAGGAGATTTAACACTCCAAAGTAGTTTTTAATGGTAAATATTTGTAATGTCGAATTATTTCTTAATAATGACAAATTTGTTTTGCCCCCTTTCGTGCACTCTTGATTTTTTTTTTCTACGCCACTGACATGACATATAACTTTTTAAACTGATATGTGTAAATGTTATGCACTTTGATATTTCATATCTTTACTTTTATGCCCCTCCCCCTTCTCGTTTACCAAATTTCACTTTGTAATCAGGATGAAACATACATAATATTGTACATGTAGTTATGGTGAAGCAATCAAGAAACAAATTATCGAAAATCGTTATCCAGCATTGTTCACGATAGGAAAATTTGATACCAGAATGCCATAAATCGCGGAATGAACATTTTCTGTTACATTAGTGATTAGTAAACTAGACCATTTCAATAAGGTGATTTGTCTGCCCTTGATAATCTCTCTCTCTCTCTCTCTCTCTCTCTCTCTCTCTCTCTCTCTCTCTCTCATGAGTATCACGATGCAGTAAGTAAAGTGACTGTTACTTGACTGGCAGTATCTGACCATGGTCAATTGACCATACAAATAAGAAACGTTCAACGAATTACACAACCAATACACCACTCCTTTTCCGTTTTCGCGAATTAACTTTATAAACAAGGGCAGATAACTCATCCCTCTGAAACGACCTATATATGACCATTTAATTTATTACAAATTATATTACAAATTAAACCGAAGTTTAACCCATAGTCATAAGACCAATAATTTGAAACCGGATCTGAACCACGACTATGTTGGATATACATCTGATAAGTAGGAACTTGTCATGTCAAGGATAGACTAAGTATTTTCATTTAGTGATCCATAGGTACCCAAAGACAGTGCTGAGCAAAAGGCAAGTATTTGGATTAACTATGCATATGTAGTAAGCTCACGCTAGTGTTAATGTTTTGAGTGTTGAATGTTTTACTCAGCATCCTCTACATCAAGGTTTTTTTTCACTTTTATGATGGCGGCACCTGTTTGGCGCATAGTCATTCAATTCTTACGGATGCAACAGACACATCTGATGATGTGAGGGATGTGCCATCGTATACCGCGCCGTGCGGTCTTTTTTTCTAAAATCTATCTGAACTGAAGTTAGACAGGGAGGCAGCAGATGACAGAATACCGGAGGGAAAGCGAAAGCTAAAGATGGCAACAAACCCGTATCGTCTGATCAGCCGATATCGTGCTCGGATCGTTATATGAGAAATTCAGTACTATATAAATAAGACCAATATATTCTACATTGTAACATATGTGAACACATCAAAAAAAGTATATAATAAAGGTGTAATATAGTACCCATTACAAAAAATAATGTTATTTTAGCGCACTCAATGCACATATTTCATACAACTGTAAATTATTGATAATAGAGCGACACGTGTTGCGATCTAAAACGCAACGAAAAATATCACAGTCGTTATAAAACTACAATCGATATTAATCAAAATAAATGTTTATTTACTTCTTGCTTTGTTTCCGGTATGAAATACTTCGACACTGGTACTACCAATTGTGACATCCATAATAGTATCATAAATAATTATAATAAACGTTAAACGAAAAATTCCTTCCTAATTATAGGCATCCATATTCTTCTTGTAATTTACAGAACGACTAGTAGTCTATTTAATTTTCCTTCATTTCTGTTACTCGCCGGTTAAAACATGAAAATGGATGAACGGTCTTAATGCAAACAATGATGTTGATGTTTACAAAATGTACTTTTAATTGCGCATTTGAAGTGTTTGTGTCGGAGCCCAAATATTAACGGACTGATTCCCGAGTTGATGACTACGGGAACGTAAGCGGCCTCCACCAGAGTGCGCTGCACTGTGACGTCAAGATAGTCCAGCTGATGCAGCATAATGCTAAGAACTAGATGGGGCATCCAGCAAACCGTTGCTAACATCGTTGTTATACACACCGTCACATATGCCTTATTACTTTTTCGGAATGTATGATGAAGATCTCGCACACTTCTCACCAGCAACGCGATCCTATTCTGTTGCTGTCTAGCTGTATGAACGACGACCAAATGCACACAAATATTCGTTAAAAGAACGGAAAATATCAATATATCCCCAATAGCTCTAAAAGCATGAGAAAACACATGTTTGCTGCATATCATATGCTTTTCCCAATTATTCCATCCGAAAACCGGAAGTAGAAAATATACATGCCCAATGAGAAACGAAAGGCAGCACCACGCTGTAACGTGCCGAGTCTTAATCCGCCGATGGTTCATCGGATATATGATGCAAATAAGTCTATCTATAGCCATTCCGAGATATATAAAGAGCGCAGATAACATCCCTCCGCTTAATATGGATATGTGAAACAGACACAAAAACTTGTTGGTCAAAACCTCCCTGGGAAATAGGATTGACGAAGCGTACAGAGGAACTCCGAGTAGCATAGTGATATTTAAGACCGCCAAATGCATGAGTAGTTTATCGTGTAGAGTCCTCAAACATTTATATTTGCAATACGTCATCAACACGATGCCATTACTGACAAACGGCAGCATAGTAATACATGTCAGCAATGTTATCACAACAAACCGTCCAGAGGACACCGAATTCAAGCTTTTGTACTCTCGGAATCCCTCGGCAGAGTACGGATAATACGATGTGTTCAATTCTACGAATAGCATCATAACAATACTGTCGCATTCTTTCTGAAATGCAGGTCTCGCTTTTTCACCTTCGAAGGTAACAACAATGTACGTCATTACTCTAAGTCAGGTACAACGTAAAGCGCCTTGAACCTGAAATACCTGGGCTTTCCCCATCAATCACCTCCTAGTAAACATGTGCATTGAGTAGAAACATAGATAAAACTATATAATACGCTATCACTCTTATATGATGCACATTCACGAATGACGTCATTTTTTCTCCATACAGGATTATTATATAATCTATAATAACTGCAGTATCCATAATGTTGCGTGATCCAATTTTGAAGGCAGCGGTTCTCCACGACATATATGTAAATCACCCATCAACTATAGCACTGTATCGACGATTCTCGTAGGTTGTGTATTTTACTGGAAAAATAAAACATTTAGATTCGAAGTTAAACTTCCCTACTTGTTCCTTGTTTTACTGAAATTTTCGCAATTAAATCTGAAAAGTCGGTCACGTGTCTCTTTAATGTCGAGTCTGCTTAGGATATTGATAAAAATCGGAAGCATTATCACTAACCCAGTGATAAACGATTAGCATGGATATTTTTAAATATAAATATTTCAATTTTCATTTATTATTCTTTACTGTAACATCTGCTTACAAATGCTTTTTAAAAGTATAAATTTGCATTCTGTCTACAGGTGTGAAGAAGTTTTGATTGCAACACTTTAAACAATTTTCGCACGTTTCGAGCTTAAGAAATTCTTCTTGTTTCAAGTGTTGTATGGAGGGAAGAGTCAGAATAAGATAGAATTGATAGGGAGTTGAAGTTTAGCTCCTATATCGTACCGCATGCAGAGTGCAATATGTTTATTATCTCTTGCATCGGTTTTATCAAATGCCAAGATAAACACCGAGTCAAAAGACTTGATTCAATACTAGAGCTTACCTGTTGCCGAGGCAACAGGGCGGGTCTTCCTCTCTCGAAAGAAAAAAGAAAAATAAGTAGATAGAACGAAGGAAAGAAAGAAAAAAGATCAGGAGAATGACTTAAATGTAATTTACACACAAAAATAACCCCCCCCCCCCCCCAAAAAAAAAAAAACCGTCAAGCAATCAAATTAATTAATAATTAAAATTGAAAAAAGTATTATCTAGAGGAAATAAATCGAAAATCAAGTTAAAGAAATCATACATATTACGGCTCTCCATTATAACAGTCGATTAAACATTCCACGGACAAAGCGCCGTAACTCTCGATTGAATTAATCGCGATTGAATTAATCGCGAGTTACTGCGCTTTCCCCGTCACTATCATACGCGTTTGAAATCGGTATTTAGCAAAGGAAATTCACCGCGCTTCTCTTAGATGTAATC
Organism: Pteria penguin; assembly: GCA_035048485.1. NCBI lineage: Eukaryota > Metazoa > Mollusca > Bivalvia > Pterioida > Pteriidae > Pteria > Pteria penguin. The sequence continues at coordinate 39,504,791 of CM068585.1, read as the reverse complement.
CCGACGCTCGGACAAGATTTTTTTATTGCCTTTTTCATCAGTAGCGGGTAGAGGGCAAAAAATGTGATTTTTGTTTAAGAATTCGAATTCAAAATACATTCTCAAACTCTCCTTTTTATACTTTGTTAATACGACAAATAAGAAAAAACATGAAAGTTACGCAAATAAGGTATTTTTTTAAAAAATCCTTTAAATCGCTCACTTTCAAATACTGAGAAACATGTTTCATACTGAAATCGGTACGGAAAATTCTTTGGTGAAGTTCTGGAAACGATAAGACTAAAAATAAAATGTTTTTGCAAATTACGTAATTATTTAAAAACTTTAAATTGAAATAGCGGCCAAACTAAAAAAGATAGATATTATCGGCCGATGAATTTTTTAAAGATATGAACCTAGAGAATCTGATAGTTTAAATTTGGATAGTGTAGCATTAAAAATAACGCTGTATGGCGGAGAATTTAAAATTTAACTAATTGTTATGTAATGTTTTTGAAAACTTTTATTTTTGAATTTTTTTTTACTTAAACGGGTAACGGTGTCTTTGACAATCTATAGCTACAATATAAAATTTGTAGAAAAATCCGTTTTTTCGGAAAATGGAATTGAAAAATCGGGGTAAAATTTCGGCGATTTAAGACCCTCTCTCGATAGGGTCTACGCACGCTAGAGGGAAGGGGGCAAATATTTCGATGTTTTTGAAAATATCATTTAAAAGAATAAACCCTTCTCACGTGCTGTATGGTTTTTTCTTGATCATATGACGAAAAATAAGCAAGTTATGAAGCAATTACGTAACTAATCAAATTTGTGAAAATCTTAAATTTCTCAATTAAAAATGGATAAAAAATATTTTAAAAACCTCTTACACCATAAAATTGACATTCTAAATCGTTTTGTAATATTTTTTTAACGCTAGGACCTAAAATAAAAAAGTTTTAAAGTTACGTAATGAGTTTAAAAACTTTAAACACAAATAGCGCCTTTACCGTAAAAGTTACATAATCGGCGTTAAGTTGGTTGTCAAGATTGACACCTGTACAACATTATAAAGAAAATTTGGGGAGTCTAGCTTAAATAATAAACATTTTATTTGAGAAAATTTAAAACCTTTTCAAAAATGAATTTAAAATTTTGAAATAACTGTTTTTACCCTTATATTGACCCTCCAAATCGTTTGGCAATTACTTTTGCAGCCCTAGAGCTTAAAATAAAAGTTTTTTAAAATTACGTAATAAGTTGAAAATTTTAAACCCTTATAGCGCCTTAACTATAATAGTTACCTAATCGGCGTTAACTCGGGTGTCAAGAACTATACCTGTACAACATCATAGAGAAAATTTCAGGAATCTAGCTTGCATAATAAAAGTTATACTTGAGAGATTTTAAAAATTACAAACTGTTATATAACTTTACTTAGAACTTGAATTTTAGCAAAATTTTCTTTTAACTCTATCAGGATTTGCTTTTTCAGTAACAAAAAGAGAACAAAATTGTTGACAGTGAAGCCGTTTCTGAGAAAATTGCAGTCAAAAAAAGTGCTAAGAATAAAAATAATAATAATAATAATAACTAGAGCTTACCTGTTGCCGAGGCAACAGGGCGGGTCTTCCTCTCTCGAAAGAAAAAAGAAAAATAAGTAGATAGAACGAAGGAAAGAAAGAAAAAAGATCAGGAGAATGACTTAAATGTACTTTAGACACAAAAATAACCCCCCCCCCCCAGAAAAAACCCTCAAGCAATCAAATTAATTAATAATTAAAATTGAAAAAAGTATTATCTAGAGGAAATAAATCGAAAATCAAGTTAAAGAAATCATACATATTACGGCTCTCCATTATAACAGTCGATTAAACATTCCACGGACAAAGCGCCGTAACTCTCGATTGAATTAATCGCGATTGAATTAATCGCGAGTTACTGCGCTTTCCCCGTCACTATCATACGCGTTTGAAGTCGGTATTTAGCAAGGCAAATTCACCGCGCTTCTCTTAGATGTAATCCCGACGCTCGGACAAGATTTTTTTTATTGCCTTGTTCATCAGTAGCGGGTAGAGTGCAAAAAATGTGATTTTTGTTTAAGAAATTCGAATTCAAAAATACATTCTCAAACTCTCCTTTTTATACTTTGCTAATACGACAAATAAGAAAAAACATGAAAGTTACGCAAATAAGGTATTTTTTTAAAAAATCCTTTAAATCGCTCACTTTCAAATACTGAGAAACATGTTTCATACTAAAATCGGTACGGAAAATCGTTTGGTGATGTTTTGGAAACGATAAGACTAAAAATAAAATGTTTTTGCAAATTACGTAATTATTTAAAAACTTTAAATTGAAATAGCGGCCAAACTAAAAAAGATAGATATTATCGGCCGATGAATTTTTTAAAGATATGAACCTAGAGAATATGACAAATAAAATTTGAATACTCTAGCATTTAAAATAACGCTGTATGGTGGAGAATTTAAAATTTAACTCATTGTTATGTAATGTTTTTGAAAACTTTTATTTTTGAAATTTTTTTTTCTTAAACGGGTAACAGTGTCTTCGAGAGTCTATACCGAAAATATAAAGTATGTAGATAAATCCGTTTTTCTGAAAATGGAATTGAAGAATCGGGGTGAAATTTCGGCGATTTAAGACCCTCTCTCGATAGGGTCTGCGCACGCTAGAGGGAAGTGGGCAAATATTACGATGTTTTTGAAAATATCATTTAAAAGAGTAAACCCTTCTCACGTGCTGTATGGTTTTTTCTTGATCATATGACGAAAAATAAGCAAGTTATGAAGCAATTACGTAAGTAACCAAATTTGTGAAAATCTTAAATTTCTCAATTAAAAATGGATAAAAAATATTTAAAAAACCTCCTACACCATGAAATTGACATTCTAAATCGTTTTGTAATATTTTTTTAACGCTAGGACCTAAAATAAAAAAGTTTTAAAGTTACGTAATGAGTTTAAAAACTTTAAACACAAATAGCGCCTTTACCGTAAAAGTTACATAATCGGCGTTAAATTGGTTGTCAAGATCTACACCTGTACAACATTATAAAGAAAATTTGGGGAGTCTAGCTTAAATAATAAACATTTTATTAAAGAAAATTTAAAACCTACTTAAAAATGAATTTAAATTTTTAAAATAACTATTTTTTCCCTTATATTGACCCTCTAAATCGTTTGGCAATATTTTTGCAGCCCTAAGGCTTAAAATAAAAGTTTTTTGAAATTACGTAATAAGTTGAAAATTTTAAACCTTTACAGCGTCTTAGCTATAATAGTTACCTAATCGGCGTTAATTCTGATGTCAAGAGCTACACCTGTACAACATCAAACAGAAAATTTGAGGAATCTAGCTTGCATAATAAAAGTTATACTTTAGAGATTTGAAAAATTACAAATTGTTACGTAACATTTCTTAGATCTTGAATTTTAGCAAAATATTCTTTTAAACCTATCAGGTTTTGCTTTATTAGTAAGAAAAGGAGAACAAAAATGTTGACAGTAAAGCCGTTTCTGAGAAAATTGCAGTCAAAAAAAGTGCTAAGAATAAAAAGAATAATAATAATAATAATAATAATAATAATAACAAATGTAAAGAAAAAACCTCACAATAACAGAAGGGTCTTCCGATGGAATCGGAAGACCCTAATAACAAATGTAAAGAAAAAACCTTACAATAACAGAAGGGTCTTCCGATGGAATCGGAAGACCCTAATAAACAGTATGTATAAATCAAATATGTATTAAAACTGTTGTAGCCACTTAGTTTTAGGAGCCATGTATTAAACTACAATTATTTATCTACATGTATATATATTTATCTGATATCTACATATGTCAGCGTATTTGAAAGTACATGTAGATACAATGTAGGTATTCTTGCGTTCTTAGCCGAGACCTTTAATAAAAAATGACACATTATTTGAGGTGTACTGCAAAATACTTCACATGCGTAGAAATTAAAGCACACCTAGAGTTAATGTTTTAAAGCACTTGGTTTGCGCTGCAGGCGATCCAGTTTTGATTCCCTGATGGGGCCAGTATGTTTAAGAGGTTGGGTACCTCCTGCTTCGAAGATTTAACTATAAAATGATTGAAAGCGGCGTTATACGCCCATCAAGCAATCAACCAATATATAATAACACGTATGATTGCGTAGCCGTAATGTTGATTGAGATGAAGGGTCTTGGGTTCGAATCGCTATGCTTGCGGTGCAGGGCTCGATTCTCGGATTGCGCCATTATATTCAAGAGGTTGGTTACAAACTTGTTCATTGTCCAGATATGATTGAAAACTGTTGAAATCGATATAAAACAATCATCAGTTAACTACACTTTTACACAGTGTTAAAAGCATGGATGTTTTCGTTCATATCTAAACATTATTTACTGTACACATCTGCAACTTAAAATGGGTAAGTTTGTTGATTGAACTTCACATTTATAAATACTTATTATCTATCAACAGTATGGTATTAACAATTTTGATCTGTTTGAAATAAACAAGTTCATATTCCATTTCTAAAGTTTAGTGTCTCAGCCATTTCGTGCGGTTCTTAACTTAGAAGATCTCTGTTGAGAAGGGATATGAATGATATAATTTTCTAAGTTGCTGATTTCATTAATAATATGATTAATGATATGATTAAAAAACGAAGAATTAATGTTTATTTTACTTCTTGTCTGTTGTATGTAGCCCGACATTACACACTCCACAGCCCAAAGGTTTAATGGTTTAGCGCTCTATACCGGTAATTAAAAAAGCGGCGACGTATGTCACAAAACGTCATAATGTAGCATTGCTTCTATATATTGTAACTCCGTATTTCACCTCGACAATGCAAAACAACTTGACAATTAGGATGAATGATGTCAGCGTGGTGTATGCCAGTTGTGTGAATCAAGTTCATTACCCTAAGGAAAAGTCTATCACTGCAGCGTATTCTGCATATATAAATAACTAGTAAACATTTATGTTACTTTTAATAGGTGCCCTGAGACTTTATGGTGTGCATACTGGTAAAGGTTAGCTTCAGTATTTCGCCTTTCCCCACACTTGTTTACTATTTGGTCATTCATTATATGTGGGCAGGGTTTCAGTTCCTTCCCATACGGTCCTGTGGCGCAGGCCGATTGTGAAATACTGAAGCTAGGTATAGCTATGCCGTTTAATTTGACAAATTCCTGCGGTCCAAAATTGATGATAAAGGAAGGACAAAAAGAATATGCTCTCTATTACTCGACCTGGGTCCGGCGCCATAAACTGAAAATATACTTAAGTAAAAAATTCATATTCTGCTGTTCATCAATGAATTAATAAGTGGGATTTAGATTTTATTTAGTTTTACTCTACTGATAAAAAGAATTAAACCATTCAGCACTAAAATTTATTTAAACGTTTGATAATGGAATAAATTAAAATGAAATTTTTGACTTAAGTATATTCTCAGTTTATGGCGCCGGACCCTGGGGGCTAGAAACCTTTGTAAATTTTGCGAATAAATTTATTGTCAAAACGAAAATATGTACAGTTGATAAGTCTAAGGTAATTCAAATTTGAATATATATATAAGTAAAATGAATTATAATTTCATATATATTCACATACCAAAATAAACCAAAAAAAAAAAAAACACTTTTATTTAAACACTGGAATGATGATTGGAATATCATTCATTCAGTGATCATTAAGAAAATAAATCAAAGAATACAATGACAACATAATGATAACACCAAAATAGAATACATATATAATGGCAACAATAAAGACAGACATATACCCTAAGAAAGGAACAATGAGTCCTCCTCACGCCAACCACGCTTGCAGGCAATCTACAAATTAGAATATACAACCCTAAATATTTGGATAACAATTGAACAACAATATTAGATATATGTCATTGACCCACTATGTGTTCCATACAATTAATAAATCGGTCACCATACATAATCTACTTAAAACTTTCTATCACACAAAATATATCATTCTCTGGTTTATGTAAACACCATATAATATTAAATATAATTATAATACTTTATACTCACACATACACACATGCATACGACGATTTATCAGTCACAGCACTGCATTGACAATTATAAGTACTATTTACAAACATTAAAAAAAAAATACATGAAATATATCAATAATGATTTGTGTATGATAATAGAATGAAATCGACAATAACTTACGTATATTCAGTATCGAAGAAAATAGCAGTGAGCATTAAATTCTACGATATCTTCCACACACGTCTTCTATATCTTCTACACAAAATGGCTTCAATAAACAAACTGACCAACTGACCAATAGTATTATAGATTTCTTTTAAAAATAATAATTCAATGAAAATACAAATTCTGTAATAATTTGGATATAAGAATGAACACAACATTATAGAAAGTTATGTAAAATAAATAATATTAAGTTTAAACAGTGATAATATATTTAAATGGAAAGACACTATGAAGCCACTTTCCTAAAGGCTATATAGTTGTACCAATAGAGTAGTGGTGAGCGCTGTCGATCCAATATATATATATATATATACATACATATACATACATATATATATATATATATAATAAAATAAAATAAAATGTCAGAATATCACAGTATCCATTGTTTAATTTTTATAAAGTAGTCCTGCTTAGCTCTGCTGTCATAAAGACGTCGGGTGGTAGCAGAGCTAAGGAGGACTACTTTATAAAATTGTACAATCTTAAACTCAATAGGAAATAATCGTTTTATTATTATTTTGATTCTGTAAATTATAACTGCTACCACCCGACGTCTTTATGACGTCACTAAACAATGCTCAATTGTTAACATTATCATAACAACAATTTCCGTCTGATGAACCGTTAAGGTGAAAGCGCTAACAGAATTAAACAATGGATACTGTGATATTCTGACATTTTATTTTATTAATATTTATCGCTGTACCAAGATCACCAATACTTGATATATATATATATATATATATATATATATATATATATATATATATATATATATATATATATATATATATATATATATATATATATATATATATATATTTAGTAGTCTTATCATTGATCACAATGCAACCAACATGATAAACAATGTGGATGAGAAATTTTGTCCACAAAAATATAGAAACTGTGACTCAAGTGACCAGGATGAGGTACTGGTTAAAATTAACATAATTTACTTCCGATTTGAAAGTAGACGGATAGATGTAGACGATGATCAAAGGCCGATAATCGCGCGGCGACTTTAATTGCACTGTTAAGGAATTGTGATACCGGTATATTTTTCCACATTTTGGTTCAAGGTGTCCAGTTATCAATGCCAGAATCAGGGCTAGAATCAGTGGCTGAACAAGGATTTCCGAAAAAGAGGGGCCCACATGTGAAAGTCAAGTATTAGACAAAATACTCAGCCATTTTGGGTGCCAATTCTGGAGTTTTACCTGTGTTTATCTGTGGCAAAAAAGGAGGCCCGGACCCCCGACCCCTCCTTCTAAATCCGCAACTGAAAAGTGTCACTGATGAAAATCACAAACAAAAAAGTATGCTAAAGGAAGTCAACCTTTTTTTCCCAGCTTTTGACCGGTACTACGAGCATGTCCGGCACAATATAGTTACTTGAGGAATAGCCTCGTTTCATGATAAATGCACCATATTTTTTATTTTAACATCGATGTATTTGGTCCAACTGTGAGGATTCTTTTCCGTAAAAACGTCCACGAGTTGGCGACTAGGATGGAAGATGCGGAGGGAGAGTGGGAAGGGGGTGTGACTGAGGGAAAAAGGGTTGGAGAATGGGAAGGTATAAGGCGAGAGAGTGAATGATACAGTTGCAATTTCTTGTAAAACAGTAGAGGAGGAACTGAGAAAATACTGAAGAGAAGGGGTGGATCGACGAACGGGAAAGAAGTAGGAGGGGGAGAGTGATACCCGCGTTTGCACCATAGTCCTCTGGTCTATCTCAACACAAGGCCTTGATTTTGATAATCATTTCAGATGTTGGTTAACTAATACGTAATCATTAGCAAAACTGAGAATAATATTAAACGATATCGCTATAGTTCAGTAAAGATCAATATGAATTACCCCCCCCCCCCCCTTTCCACACACACATACACCTATTACATATAATCATATTAGATTATAGTTGACAATGCATTACTACTATTGTTGAAAAGCATTTCATAAAATCTTACGGTCTACATATAATACAAATATAGTAAAAAGTAACCCGAGTTTCATTCGAATAAAGAATCGCTCATTGAAAGGGAGGCTACTCGTATTAGCTTTGTCTCACAATCAGAAAATAGACATTAAAAATGAAAAAGTAAAGCATAAAATTTAGACTTTTTATTATAACGAGAGTGGGGAAGTTTTATGAAGAACAAGTCTCAAAGAGCGGAATCATTCAACTGAAGATGTGATTAAATGTTATCATGTATATAATAGGATTATACAAATCATCTATTTTTCCAGTTAAGATCTAGGTGCCTATCTTCCAAATGTGGTATGGTGGTTTTCTTTCCATGATATTCTAAGTGGTGTGTCAGTTCGGAGGTAACCACATTGTACTGTTACGACGGCAAAAGAGGTAGTACTAATTTGGTTTACTTTGTCAAACTGCTCAACTCTGATGCTATTGTACTCACCCATTTTCACACAAGAATTCTTGTACAAGAAAAAAGAGGAGTTACCGGCTCAGTTATGTGGCAGAAGTCACCATGGAGCTATACAATACATGAATATAAATAATATAATAGAACATTTAACACATTACAAAAATATTTGATTGTAGTGCAATTACGATACCGACTTAGGACGGTCATTTAATTTGACAAAAGCCAAACAAATGGTGTGGTTAACCGGTTTACGGGCCCACCTTCCCACTCACCGTAACAGCAGAACAATCAAAAGACGTACATTTAAAAATTTATAAATAATCCTCCATGTAAAGAACAAGGGTCAACAGGTATCGCATATTGAGAGGTCATAAAAATATAAACACGTAAGGTATTGTAAAACACATAATGGTATAACAATATATGCGACATCAACATGATAAACCGTGCTCTGCCAGTCTGAAAGCGAGCTAAGACCCTAGATGTGTAGGAGTCCCGACTGACAGTCAGAGGGGACGAGGTTCAGGACCATGTCTCCTCTGAAAGAGGTTTGGACAAGGCCCGTCATATAGTCCCCACCGCCCTGTTAGTCAGCGTGAAACGTTCAAGTAAAAGTCTGCATAAGGCTGTAGAGGGGCCAAATACAAGACTTATGGTCTTTTTGATGATCTCAATATCATATTGTCTATTTAGGAGACGTTTGACTATTTTATTACATGATAAAATAACGTTATCGGAGCCTTTTACTTTCCTTATTTTATATACGAGATCACCGTAAAAATTAGGATGGGAAATTCCATTGGATACATACTGTTGAAAAGAAATATTTCCAAATTTAGATAGAAGTTCTGAATAAGATCTGAAGAATTTGCCGAATGTTTTTCTTAGCTTGTTATATCTGTAACCCTGAGTTAAAAGTTTAGTAGTAATTTGTAAATTTCGTTTATGAAAGTCCAAAACATCGGTGCAGCCTCTGACAAATCGAACTAATTGAGATATATAGATACCATATGATGGGAGTCGTGGGACATCGCCATCCAAGTAAGGGAAATTTACAATAGGAAATCCAAAATCCTCACGTTTATCATAAATATTAGTATATATTACGTTGTTGATAATTTTGATGTTTAAATCTAAGAAAGGTGTAGATTTATCTCAAGTATTAGCTTTATTCAATGTGAGCTCTGGTGGATATATTTCTGATATAAATTGTTCGAATTCAGGGTTGTCGATAACCAAAATGTCATCCAGATATCTGCAAGTATTATTAAATTTGTCAATGAGGTCAAAAAGTTTTGATTTTTGAATAGAAACCATAAAATCCCTCTCATAACAATAAAGAAATAAATCTGCTATCAGAGGCGCGCAGTTAGTACCCATAGGAATCCCAACTATTTGTTGATATATCTTGCCATCAAATTGCACAAAAATATTATTCATGAGAAAATCTAGTGCTTTACACAATTCCTTGCAAGCCCAGTATTTATATGAAGTATATTGTTTGTTGGAAAAGAATCCAGAGTTATTGGAAGTACATACGTACGTTTTAGATTCTCTGTGAAAACACCATTGTATAAGAGACAGCAACTTGCTTTTAATCAAATCATGAGGCAGAGATGTATAAAGTGTAGAAAAATCAAATGTAGAAATTTGAGTCGCTTTGAAATTTAGCGAAAGAAGTTTGTCTATAACTTCATGAGAATTTTTAATCGACCAAAAGTAATTGATGTTACTATTATGAAATGCGACATCACAATATTTGATAATATGATCTTTTATAGCAGTTAGAGCAGACGTAATATGTTTCGATAGTACCGTAGTAGAGCAGTGGCTAGAATTAGATATGAAACGTGATTTATATGGACTTTTATGTAGTTTTGGGAGCCAATACATGGTTGGTAGATCAGATTTATCAGTTTTAATTTTGAAGTCGGACATGGTCATGAGGTGATCGTGCAAGGTGCTCTCTTTTGAGGTAGGGCTTTCGACATATGTATGAGTGGAGTTTTAATTCGTTTTTTAAGTACTTCAATATAATATAGTTTTCAAACAACTATTATGTTATTACCTGCTTTATCAGCGGGAACAAAGACATATTTAGCATGTAAGTCAGCTATCTTCTTTTTAATAGAATTTGTCGTCAATGTATTAAGCTGTTGAAATAAATGCTGATTTTCCGTAAAGTTCTTAATACGGATATCGACAATTCTTAAAATCTCGAATTTCCAATCATTAAGAGCATGAACCTTTACCTGTTCTTTTTTTACACCAACGTTTACAATATGTAGTTAAAGCATCTTCTATAACGTCACGGCATTTATTGAAATCTATCCTGGACGGTAACCTATATTTAGGTCCTTTTCCAAAAAGGGTGCGCAATTTCTTGTCCGAAATACAGTTTAGGTCACCAGTAATAACATGACCTGCTGGTTTATAAACATATTTAGAATTTTCACAAGAACACGACGAAGGAATAGAGTCTGAAACATCAGGGTTAGATGTAACTTTATTATAATTTAAAATAAGATTTCTTATAGGCTTTTTGTACTGGTAACAAATAAGTGGAGGTTCTAAATTCTCAAAATATTGGGGGATTTTAGATGTGACTCTATGATCACGGAAAATATTAGAAATGTTAAGTAGATCGAAGCCTTTATTAATAAATTTAATTTTGAGAAATTAATGATTGGGTGGAAGAGACGGAATACGAGGAAAGAGTTTATTATATGAAAATAAAATAATCAAATACACTTTCAACACTATAAGCAACAAAATTACGTTCTTTTTTCACATATATTTATGTAACCCCCTTTTTTAATCTTGCACAATGAGCACTTTTTTAATGACGTCGAAATAAACAATTTTATTATTGTATTGGTGAAAAAAGATTCAAAGATTAGAATGAATTATACGATTTTCGGTAACTTGACACTTCCGGACTGACAAGGTTATTAGTTTTTCCGGGTTCTAAACGTAGAATGGATCACATGATGTGTTAGTGGTCAGAAAATGTAAGTGGGCTTAAAACTGATCTATCATTAAATAGACCCTTGCATGTTAATTGCAGTACTGATGATTTGAGTGGAATATACACGTAGTAACGTTTCCCGAAAAAAAATTGACGTCAGAGTATATTAATACTGATTGCGTCTTACTTCATTTTGGAAAAAATACAATGATGATTTTGCCACTCAGAATGTCAGTCCCACATTTAAAGCGAAAGGGTCTACAAGTCCAGCCATATTTGTCATCTAGAAAATGTCGTCACCATACAAATAAAATCTTTGTAGAGCGTAAAACAAAATTATACAGTCCACTTCTTCATAGACTGATTGATATAGCGAGTCTTTTCGATAAACAGAGATCTTTCCCTTTAAGGAGGGTATCTGACGTAAAACAATTATGACGTCATAAATTACCTCGTCATTTTTTTAACCATCCTTTCCGTGAGTTTTAGTTTGGTTTCCATAGAATTTGATGTCGTAACAATAACTTTATGTCAGATACCGTCCAGAATGGGAAGTAACTCTGTGGAACGACAAGACCGAATATAAACTTCACAGCTAACAATAAAACACTTATTCAAACAACACATAAAATATTTCAAAGACATTAGGAGTAAATTCACAAGGTCGATCAAAATGTATTTCAAAAGTAATTTAAAGACAAGTACGTAGTATCAAGAAACTCATAAAAATTTATAATGATTTTATTGCAAAATTCATGAAAAAAAAGACAAATTAAATAGCATCATTGAAGACTGGTCAAGTCTTCTATGAGACTTGACTTGTAAAGTTCCCAGTTGGCTTTGATTTGTAGATTGTCTTGGAAGGTATCCTCCCCGGGATATGGTCGCACCTGCTGTCGCACGAACTTCTTCACGTGCTCATTCGCGTGTTTGGCAAAAAACGCTTTATTCAACATAATGCATTCGGCTCCTCGGGACACCTACAAAAAATTACATAAAACATGTTGATACAAAATATCTCTGTGGAAGACGGCATAATGACAAGATTACGACAATATCTAGAAATCAGGGGTCAAGGTTACTTACACAAGATCTTGGTACGAAAAAAAACTCCAACTTCTTAACGGAGTACACACACAATGTTAAACATATGCAGATTATACGATCAGATTTCGTGAGCTCAACAATTTTCTTCCCAATTTTGTTTTTCTTTTCATTCATTTTATTTTATTTATTTTTCTCTTTTCTTTTGTTTTCCTTATATACACATGCCATCAGTTTTGTTGTCGGAGCTCTACACACGATATACTTACGAGTGTAACCACTGTTTGTGGATTGTCTATGGAATCTTCAAACTTTATTGTGTCTAACCCCTGAAATAAAATGCGATAAACAAATTGAGTTTCTGTTGGAATGAGGATGTTCATCTATTGATTCAAACATTCGGCTTTGTTTATTTTATTTATACGTTGCTTTCAACAATTTGTTTCAGTCCTACCAAGATACGGAAGTTGGAGGCTATCAAACGATCAAGCAGTGTTGATCATTATGAGGACTGAACCAAAGTTTCTTTTACCGCAATTCAAATACATAAACACGTAAACCTACCTTTTCCCACAAAGATATTTACTTATTTGTTTAATAAATTAATTAACATTCAACAAAGAGTAATAAATCTGCAAAATGTGTTAGTGTCATGTCGGGTATGAGCAGTATACAGAAGATATTACCCTACAGATCCGCCATATCGTGATTGCCACTTTCCCAAATTTTATATTTTACCTTTTGGCATTGCTACTGCCCAAAACAATAAAGTTTGTTTTTATGTTAGTGTCGTTTAAAATCACAAAAAGCTCCAGAAAGCACCAAAGGAGAGGTACTTACGAAAACGTCCTTTGGTTTAAGTGATTCTACAGCTACAAATACAGGTGGTGGTTTGCTCCCAGGAGGATCTTTTGGTGGTTCCGGTGGCTTAGGTGGTTTACATTTTTCAGGAACCTCGTACGGCTTCTTATGATTTCGGATAGGCACCTATAAAAGACGTAGTAAATCCGATATATTTTGCAAGTGCTATAAAATGATATATCTTTAATCTGCATTTAACCATTGTATTGTCAATTTCTTCGTATTACCGATTCATTTTTATCAACAATAGATTTAACTTAAATTATAAGATACATACATTCTTACATGAAATGCCAACTACATTTGAATATTCATCCAAATCAACATATTTTCATCATAGATATTGAAATTCTTTATATTGTCTAAATACTGTTATAATGAGATCTCTTGTTCTACTATTTAATGCCTATATATGGTATTTGTATCAGGTATGGGTAGATAAACATTTGACTATTTGTAAACAATTTATGCAACTTCTAGCAAACAACGCACCAATCTAAGCATATTAGAAAATGTAAACCTTTTTAGTAAAATCTGCTTAAATATTTCAGTACATGGTAGCACACAGTGAAACCTGTTTTAGCAGTCATCATTATGAAAGAGGTTATAGCTTCAGAAATGTCGGGGTTTTTATTAAATTTACATTATATATTTATTGCAAAATAAACCATTTTATAACAGTCATCTCCGTATAAGGGGTACTGTAAGGTTTTTCTATGGTGAACTAAATAAATAGTTTTGACGGTTCGTCTCATTTTGTTATATTCTACATATTTTTCTTACAAGATGTGCTTTATGAGTGATTGGAAATCTTGAGTATTCTGCTTTGGAGAACGGTTTAGAAAACTGATCTGGCTGTTTGACCTTAGCGCTTTCCGGTGCCACATTTTCTTGGTTTTCACTATCCTGAAATAAGAAGGCATTCACTGAAGAGACACAACTTGTCGAAATTGGCACCTGGTGCACAAAATTATAACGTAGATATGTTCTAATATTTATTATAACCAATAGGCCGGTGTCACTGCTGGTGGACTGATAGTCCCGGAGGGCATCATAAGTCTACTTTTCAGTGCTTTTGTACTGACGTGAAATATATACTTAAATTTTTACTCATCAAATATTGTAAATCACACTCTAAAACTAAGAAGTATCTCCTTTATGCATAGCTCTGTCCGTAGATAGATTCTTTGGCTCTCTTTTTCGGCCAGTTTATTTTTAACACTGCTCTTCATAAATATATATATTAGAATTCCTATCATTTGACCATAAGCATCACTGAAAAGTTGGAGAAATGCGCATCTGGTGCCCAAAATCGTATATATATATTCTAGTATTTATTATTGTCTAAGCATACATTTCAAAGAACAATATACCCGCATTCAGAATTTGGCTTACTTTTCTTTCATATCAAATTCAATATATTTTTCTCTACTTTCATCTTTTATATTATTGAAACAGAGATCTTGAGTAAGTTCTAGTACACAAAACTATGTACATGAACATACCTATGGTATTTGTACCTCAATTCAAATAGATAACTGCAATTTGTGGCATAAGTAATCATATACTTATGAAACGACAGTATCGTAAAATATTTTCTGGAATACTCGTTTATTCCTAAGTCATTCCCCGTGACTCTCCGATCACGTTATACATACCTTATTTCTCCGCTCGTCTCCTGCTGATTTGATTTTCCTTCGTTTCCGTAACCCAGTATCTATTTTTGGTACTATAAAAACAAAGCAAGTACATGTACTCTTTACAACTTCATGTATAATTGCTAATGTAAAATGATAAAGGTAATTTATACTGTGTAATTGTGCCACAGTCACCAAATACAGCAAGACACTACGAGGAAGATTCATTAACTCCTGAAATTCAAAAGCTAGACCAGGTGTCAAAGAGGGCTAGGCGAGCGATATTACTCAACTCCAAAACACACAATATCAGAATACATGTTCACGGGCTTCTTGCGAATTCGTATTCACTCTCAGTTCATATGTTGTGATCTTGACCTCTGACCTTCAAAACCAATAATCTTCTTTGTCTCTACATGAATAATCACAAGTCCAAATTCAGTTTGAACCGTATGTATGGTACTTCTGTTAAACCATGTTTTAATGAACGCATTAATATATAATTTTGAGTAGAGTTTCTGTATTAAAAGTGTTCGAATCAAAAATCACCTCCCATCTATTTGAATTTAAGTTGTGATGACAAGCTTATTAAGAGAACTTTTTTAAGATTTCTTGGTCCAAAATGCCATAACCGTAATATGTATTAAACGATATTATCTCCCTTTATGCATATTTTCTTGTGCTGTTTTCATTTTTGCCAGCGGTTCGAAATCCGTTGACTGGTCTAGATGTATAATGAAGGATAGAATAATGTATAATGTATATATTTTCAAAGCAAAACAAAATTATCTCTTTCACGCACATCTTTATATGCTGTTCTTCATTTGTGCTAAGTTTGGTTAAACTCATAGAATGGTCTTAAACAAGAAGTATTGACACGTTCATCTGAACAGACAGAAGAACAGACAGACAGTGGTTATAGAAGTTGTAACAATAAGTGAAAAGAAATTGTATACTTGAAAATTCCAACTCGTTCCATATTTTATCATATATATCAGGCATTCAAAGAAATATGCTGTCAGTTGTGGTTTGCTACAAAGAATCATACAGCAGATTATTTAAAAGTGTTGAATCTATACCCTAAACAAATTAGATTCTTCTAATCTTACCTGGGCTTTGAGTCAGACCGGGGAGTTGGACATCATTTATTTGACAAAGTTCTTTCGACCAACCAATCTTTGGTTTAACGCCTTTTAATTGTTTAAGGACTTGACACGATCCCTAGAGTTAATTTAAAACAATATGATATCATAAAAACCGTGAAATTAAATACATGTATATGAATCACTTACCAAAATCTTCCTTTGGTAAATAAATCAGAAAAACCAAATACATATAAGATGTCCAAATATTCGATTTCATTACAATAATGGTTCCGATTCAGGACGGTCGAACAATTGTTTTCATTTTTGACACCGTGTAATGATGATGTACGTTGCCCACGTAGAGGACAATGGATTCACCCTTCCATGGTTCGTAAAAGAACGTGAAATTCAGTCTATTTGTAATTGGTCTATCTATAACATCATAAACAAATACTTTTGTCGGACCTTGGATGACGTCATCAGAAAGAAAAATTGTGTTTTGTGGAAGGGTGAATTTTGAAGAACACAAAATGCACACTATGATGATCTTTGGTGGTTAAGAAATTGCGATGACGTGGGGCTTAATACGAGACCAATTTTTTACCACGATTTTAGGGATTGTATAGCTCCATGGTGACTTCTGCCACATAACTGAGCCGGTAACTCCTCTTTTTTTTTAAGTTAAAATATATTTGCAACAGATGGGATGAACTTATCCGGATTTTTTATTCCTTGTAGATTTGTACTCCAAATCAATATAGATATGAGGACTGGCAGTTTTCTTTGAACATAAACAGTTGACAGGGTATAGTCCTACTAATTCCAGTATAATCGTTCTGAATAACATCTAAAAAATTACCCAAAACTTTTTTTTCACATTTTCATATACATTCCGTTGCAAACACAACACACGTCAAATTTACTTCAAATTTTCAGTACAAAACGACTGTATCTTATTACTGAAAAGGTTAAGTGTAATACTGGATTCGATCCCGTAGATCTGTACAACCATTTCGAAAAAAAAACGATATTCAAGTATGCACTATATTTAACTGATTAATGCTTACCCTAACTATAGGAACATATGTATCAATATTAATTTTCTTGGGCATTTTGATAATATCTTTGCAGTGATGCTAAAGGCTAAAACTATGGAAGTTCAAAATAAATGCAATATACATTTTTCATAGATATTACTTACTGATTTAACGAGGTATATCCATTCTGAATTGGTACTGTCTTTGACAATCACCACGTTGCGCCTGCAAAAGTTGAAAGAGAAAACTGAAGACATTTGACAAAGCTGTATGACAAAAATCACCGAGGACACGTACACAAAATATGACAACAGTAGAATATACACGGAAAAACGACATTACAAAAATATTCGATTGTGCTGCGGTTACGACACCGACTTAGGACGGTCAATTGAAGTAACAAACGTCATTCAATTGGTGTGGTTAACGGGGCACTTTCATCGCAAAAGCAGCACAATCAAAGAATACACGCGTAAAAATTTATAAATTATCCTCCATATAGAGAACAAGGATCAACAGGTTTCTCAAGAAGAGAGGTAATAACATTTTTGAAATACCGAATTTCGTGATTTTCTCATATATTATTCCATACAATAATCATTTTTCTGCGCAGGGTACAATGAGATGCATACAAGCAAACATGTGGTACATCTTTCTTGATAAAAACATGAAACAATAAGGAGAAAAAGTGAAATCATTGGATTCAATGCTTTTATCTTTTCATTGTTACGATTTGTAAAATAACTAATGCATCAAAGGGTGCCATAATACATCAAATTCCTAGAATTACAAATTAAAATTTTACGAATGATTACCTGATGCTATTATGATTAAACACAACTTACTTGAAGAAATGAAGTAGACAATGTTCTGGATGTTCCAGCAGTTGCTCTATGGGCCAATCCTTCATGAAACCACACTCACTAGAAAATGTAAAATATATATTATTATTTTCAAGTGATTAAGAACTTCGATAATCTCACCAGTTGGATTTTTTTTTTTGAAAATGTCACAGAGATATAGTACAAAACAATTTTATGTTTTACAATGAAAGAAGCAAATCCTTGTTTTGACCACCTGAAATGTCAAAATGAGTATCTGAATAGTGGTTCAAGTGGAAACTATTACTACGAGTCATTTATCAATAGTAAAATGTTTCAATTATATCATTCAGACGAGTTTTCTAGGAAGTATTGTATGAAAATAGCTGTTATTCCATACATAAAATTCCATAATTTTAATGCACATTGCTTGGCTGTAATACTTTCTATACTAAGATGGTTGGTTTTTCTTATTGCACATTTTCAAAATATTTCGTGCCCATTGTATATTTTGTTCATTCATGATGGATTTGGCCAACAAACAGGAGATATTTATTTCTTTCGGGCACTTGTTGTGATCTCTCATCTTCCGGGTTCATGTATATTCACTGTGATACATTGGTGAGAGCCACAATCCCATTACATAAGTTATTTGAAATGCGCATCTGGTGCACAAAATTAAAAGGTATATATGTTCTATATATATTAGTACTTCATATTAGAGATTTATCCAATCTTATTAAATACTCTCCATGGAGTGTAGCGTAGAGGAACGAAGTACAAGTCGCGTTTCAATAAGATTGAGATTTATCTATCACAATTTGTATGGACCAGAACTGGTTTACATCTTTCATATTCAGCTCCGCTTTAAGTTAATTTTTTCATTTCCAATAGATCAAAGTACTGAGAATTTTCGCGCTACTTTATTTTTCCGATTATCTAGTTTTGAATATTGGTTCTTGCCGTAATAATGAGTTTTGAGTAGGAATCTGACGTAGAATGACTGTGACGTAAACTATTTTCATGGA
Source organism: Pteria penguin (assembly GCA_035048485.1). Classification (NCBI taxonomy): domain Eukaryota; kingdom Metazoa; phylum Mollusca; class Bivalvia; order Pterioida; family Pteriidae; genus Pteria; species Pteria penguin. The sequence goes on along the minus strand of CM068585.1, from coordinate 39,485,673 downwards.
AACCGATATAAAACTACGTGAAATGAAAAGACAGAAAGTCGTTCGTACACAAAGTTTTCCGTGAAATGATTATATCAAACACGTTGTCTTTATTAACATGTTAAAGGAAAACACTGCAAACCCAGTCATGTCTCCTACCTCCAAACCAACTTTATTTGTTTTAACCAATTAACCGACCACCATTTCCTGCCATAAAAGATTTAAAAGATTCTAGAAGAAATCGGGGGAAATGAATGAATGAATATTATATAAAAATAGGTGTACTTCGGAACCGTTCTCGACCGTTGATCTCCGTTGATGCCCTCATTAATTCTATAGACAGTGTACACTACATTATTTGTTATCTTTTCTAACAAATAAAGACACATTACGCATATAAAGGTTAAAATAATTTAGGCATATCATTAGTTTTCTTTTTAGTCTTTTTTCAGAAGTAAATGGACGATATATGAAAATGGGATTAAATTAAAAAGTAACTGAATTATTTATTTGTTCAAAACAAAATAAAATTTAATATTAATATTAATATAATCTACCCAATTGATATATTTTATTTTGGCCAAATATAAATCAAAAGGCCCAAGTCAGCCTATATCGCTCACCTGAACACAATTTGTTTATTCAACTGACAGCTTGAACACTTTACAGATAGATATACATTGTACATATTCCCTGATGTTTGATGTGTTCTAACAACAGTTTGTGCTAAAAACTGAGTGTAAAATTTGAATCATCATCAACATTAAGCAAATGTTTATACAGGCCAAATTAAAATCTATAACCCTTAAATGTATACTAATTTACAGTAAATGAATGCCAGAAAAAAACTGTAGACAGATCTGGATAAAAATCATCAACATCTGCTACAGGGCATGAGTACTTCATTCCTACTAAGTTTCATTCAAATCCTTCAAGTGGTTCTGAATATTGAAATTATGGAAAAATGTCACTCCTCACCCAACCCCACCCCCTTTTTATTGTCTATCATTTATTTATTTGGGGGGGGGATTTTTTGGGGGGTGGGGGATGAGGGGAGGGTTTCACCGTATTAAAGAATTCATAAAAATCCAAATGTTAAGATATTGACAAAATTCTCTCACGATTACATTCCTTTCCATAACTGTGATTAAAAGAAACCAAATTAAAGCAACATTGTCAACTAAATGAAAAATTAATACTGTTTTGCATTGAAATTGTTAAGCCGGTTGAAAATTTGATTGAGGAATAGAACCAAAAACAATAAAACTTCTTCACATATCCCTCTATATTATTCTTTGCATTCGGTTTATCTCTGTATGCAGCTGGTCTGAAGAAGTTTTTCAAAGGAGGCTACCGTCTGTGACATACTTGTGCCTGTGGTGGCGCCACCTGTTGACAGAGCTAGATGAAAAGCAACAACACTTGTTTGAGCCCCCCCCCCAAAAAAAAAACAAACAAACAAACAAACAAAACCAAAAAACAAACAAACAATCAAAATCCTTTTAGTGGTTTTAGAGAGGTCGAAAATGTGAACAGTTTACAACGACGGACGGGCAGTCGCAAACGACACACTACAACAATCGCTCGCTTGAGTTTTTGGCTCAGGTGAGGTAAAAAAAAGCAATGAAGTTAATGATTTATATGATCCACGTGAATTTTGTCATGACTAAAACATTTCATATACATTGTTACTCCCATCAAATCATAAATCCCCTGCAAAGTACATAGTGAAGTAATTGATCTGTATCATAAATTCGGCACAAGGTATTTAATTCATGAGTCTTCGTCATCAATATCACTGGACAGGATCTTGAGTGTTTACTATTTGTTAAATCACAGTCAATGACGCTATTCTCACTTCTTCACTACGCAAATAAAGGTACTTTATAAATCAATCATCCCAAACACACTTTTTATGTAAACATTTTTTGTAACCCATATCGGTTTTTACATATGAAAAGGAGGCTTAAGACTGGATTATTCATGTCTACTACCTGATTTATTTTGTTTTATTGCTAGATTATTTGGATCACACGGAATTCAAATGAAAATCATTAGTACTTCCGAAGGGCTTATGATCTCTAAACACATTCCGTTTCCATATACACATGTGTGGCGTCAACTATGAGTAAAAGGCTAATATACCGATTGCGGAGAAGTATTCCCTGCTGACCTGATGCTAAGGAATGTGCGTGCCAGTATAACTCGTTATGAATATATAATGAAAGACCATAATGAATATATTATTACATGGTGTAAATCTAGTCTAAAACGGTTCGTTTCAGACACTCATAATTGAAAAATGAATATACCTGGCAAATTTAACATGGTCAGGCAGCTGATCGGGTCCAGCTCCAGCCATGAAGATGTCAAAGAAGTCCTCACGACCAATGGTCAATAACTGGACTGTATCTTGGCTAGTGACTGTTGCAGTGCGGCGGGAATGGTGCAACAAGGCCAGCTCCTGGAGAATTAACAAAAATAAACAAAAATATATATTTTACCAAAATAAAAATCATGTGTGTCTTGGGTTTTGATCTTATGAGAATTTTTTTCTGAGTTGCACAAACCTTTTCCATATTGGGACTATCAGTGTGTAATAATACATCTATTAATAATGTTTCTTTTAAAGTAATTTAAGATTTTTCAAGAATGGAAGGGAAGTGATTTAATACGCTGTATTACAACACATGGTAACCTCTTACACATGGTAACCTCTCACACATTGTAACCTCTCTCGTACCTCTCGTCTGAGTTCAAAAGTAGGTCGGAGTCAATGAGAAATCTACCATTGTACAAGCTTGGCAGTTTTGTTTTGTTTTGTTTTTTTTTTTTTTGTTTTTTTTTTTTTTTTTTTTTTTTTTTGTTTTTGTTTTTTTTTTTTTTTTTGTTTTTTTTTTGGAGGTTTTTCTTTTTTGAAAGGGGGTTTGCTTTTTTGTTTCTGTTTTTGTTTTTGTTTTGATTTCATTTCGTTGATTCCAAACTCCTCTTCCTCTTAACAATGGTTGCCTACATATCACGGAGAAAATGCTTTTTCTAATGCATTTAACAATTGATACAAATATATTGACACTCTTTACCTGAAAGTCGACACGCTGAAAATATTCAATTGACTGTAGAGAAAACAGACTACAAATAATTGCTGAAAGAACAGACGAATATGCTTATTTTCTTTGTCAAGAGCCATCCACGAGTTTTTCAATTCATGTAAAAGCAAAACACTCAAATTATATGTTTTCTTTTTGTTCTTGAGACCATGAAATCTTATCAAATAGAAAATGCTACAATAAAAAGAGAAAACAATAGGATGCCACTAATCAAAAGGGATGGCTACTGATTCTAATTAGATAATGAAGTCTACAATCGACCCAATACATATTATTGTGATAAACGCAGCAGTTTTACTGGATATCGTCACAGCAGGATAGAATGTCAGTGGAAGGGGACATAATCGACATCGTACTTCATTATACGGGATTAAAGGAAACAGTGAGTTACCTTACGGTCACAGAAGTAGCTGCTTAAAAAGTGAAACTTGGGATCACGGTTGGTGGACGTTTAGTTTTGAAGGAAAAGTCTCTTGCCAAAACTATCTCATATTTGGAACAACTTTTGCATAATGCAGTCAAATGTAAAAATATTGACACCAAGAACAAGATCACTTAACAAACCAAAAGGGAACGTATCTTTTACTTTGAAATACGGTTTAATGCTGAATGAAAAATTGTTACAACAAACATTAATTTTGGGGGTTTATTACAGTGATTTTCCAGGGGTTTGTTGTGTTATTGGGAGAGTTTGTTTGTTTGTTTACTTGCTTTGTTTTTGCTTGATTGTTTTGGTTTTTTTATTGGGAGGGGGTGTGTTTACTTGCTTTGTTTTTGCTTGATTGTTTTTTTTTTTTGGGGGGGGGGGGTGTTTATTTTTTCTTTTTTTTTGGGGGGGGGGGGTCTTTAACTTTATACTAGTTGACATTCTCGTACTTACTCCAAAGCTCATTCCTCTCCTCATGATTGTGGCTGTCTTAACAAAAGTTGCTCCAGTTTTTGGGTCCCGTAACAGTAACGTGACAACAGCTGCAATATGATGCAACACACATCTAGTTACATGTACATCGTGGATAACATTACGTTTGTTACTTTGCATGATTCTCTAAACAGATAAGTACTGTGTGAATATTTATTTCAGCGGGTA